>NQII01000238.1:14918-31533 GCA_002778355.1 Clitarchus hookeri | reverse complement strand
AATAATGTAACCTAATTAAATGTAAATCGAGAAGTTTTTTGTTACTTATATAATTAATAAGCCTACTTTTCTCAACATGGATGTAATTAATTTTTAAATAAATTCTTAAAAGCTGAGTTGGTAAGTGGGATTTGACTTCTCTTTGAAAGCAATATTATTAGAAATGACACCAGAAACGTATGCAACGGTATTGAGACAGTTACAAATACACAAGTGCCTTAGCCGGGACTTGAACGCAGAAATTTCGTACAATAAGCTAGCGTGCAATGCGCTGCATTATGGAGGTCGGTTTAGGAGAATCAACTTCGGATTAAATCAGTCTAATGTTTCGAATTATATGCTTTACCAATATAAAATATTTAGATTGTCATCATTTTTGAAATAAGTGACTGAGCCACTTAAAACATGTAAGTTTACATGACCAACCAGTTACTTGTGTGAAGAATTTGGTGAAAATAGGTTGTTTGAAAAATATTTATGCCTACTGCTGTAGTAGAGACTGCACACACACACGAGCGCTCACGCACACGCACACAGACACACTCGTGTTGGCATGTCAATTTTAATTCTGCTAAAATCACGTAGCAGTGTGGCTCAACTCTGGAGGGGGCGGGGATTGTTCTACTGCGGCTCGGATATANCTCTGGAGGGGGCGGGGATTGTTCTACTGCGGCTCGGATATATGTACTGTTTAATGAAGTGCACATGAACGTCTGAAAATACAGTAACTTTGTTTGCCGAAGGTAGCAGTTTTTAATGGTTTCGTGCTTGTTGTGGGTGGAACTCTGCACTAGCATCTTCTCACAGTATATAATTTATCTCCCACAAAATTGTTCAATATATAAATAATTTCTGCATATAAAGATTTTTATATTCTGTCACTGGCAACTATAAATGTCGCTGCACGTGGAGTAACTGCATGGTTATTATTTTTTCTACTGCCTAAATTTTAAAACGTACTGATTTTAAACTTTAAAGCAAATGTTTTAATGGTGAGCCGGGATTTACCTATGTTATACAGGGGGAGATGGGCAGTCCGCGTCCGGGCGCCGGCTTAAAGGGGGCTCTGTAAGGGCCAATTTTTTTTTGACTTCTAAAACAGTAAAATAAAAGGCAAATGAGTGAAAAAAAAATTTTTTCAATACCTACTAATATTTTGAATTTTGCTTTTTATAAATAATCTTGTTTTCAACTGAGATCTTTTTTACTCGGTTTCTCTTGTGAGTTTGTGGCATGTTTGCGTGGAGACCNATGTACTGTTTAATGAAGTGCACATGAACGTCTGAAAATACAGTAACTTTGTTTGCCGAAGGTAGCAGTTTTTAATCGTTTCGTGCTTGTTGTGGGTGGAACTCTGCACTAGCATCTTCTCACAGTATATAATTTATCTCCCACAAAATTGTTCAATATATAAATAATTTCTGCATATAAAGATTTTTATATTCTGTCACTGGCAACTATAAATTTCCCTGCACGTGGAGTAACTGCATGGTTATTATTTTTTCTACTGCCTAAATTTTAAAACGTACTAATTTTAAACTTTAAAGCAAATGTTTTAATGGTGAGCCGGGATTTACCTATGTTATACAGGGGGAGAGNTAATGGTGAGCCGGGATTTACCTATGTTATACAGGGGGAGAGGGGCAGTCCGCGTCCGGGCGCCGGCTTAAAGGGGGCTCTGTAAGGGCCAATTTTTTTTTGACTTCTAAAACAGTAAAATAAAAGGCAAATGAGTGAAAAAAATTTTTTTTCAATACCTACTAATATTTTGAATTTTGCTTTTTATCAATAATCTTGTTTTCAACTGAGATCTTTTTTACTCGGTTTCTCTTGTGAGTTTGTGGCATGTTTGCGTGGAGACCNCAATAATCTTGTTTTCAACTGAGATCTTTTTTACTCGGTTTCTCTTGTGAGTTTGTGGCATGTTTGCGTGGAGACCGTGGAGCGTGAATGAATGCGGGTTAGACAGTGAGTGGGAGGGCCAAGTGACCTTGGAGAGGGGTAGATGCATGCGCAGGCTATACAGTATAGTGGTAAGCTTTTCGGAGTTCGAACATCAACACCACACAACATAAGAGTGCCTTACTATTACATTTGCATAATGTGTATTGCGTAACTTTTTATGACGTTGTTGAAATTGCGCTATGTAAAATATTCGTTTCATTAACTTGATTATATTATCACCTATAGGTCGTGAAAGGGAGAAATAAGCTTAGCAAAGTTTGTCAATAATGTCGTCATGGCTAAGTGGACGCAAACAAGGTGAGTAAAATACATATAAAGTGTCCATTTAACGTAAAATAAATTTACCAACAGTACTCCAACGAATTTACCTATTACGCCTACTAAACCCAATCACTTTGAATTGGCAACTTAATGATTTTTGTTTTTATATATGTCTTTTAATCAGCTTATTTGTAAAATAAATTGTAATGTACTTGCACTTAAAAACTGTATTTAATATATATTCAAATCATCCATCTTACCCCTGAGCTATTTTGTCAACCGAACAAGTATCAGAACCCATTCCATTATACACTCATCTAAGGTGCATGGATGCACTGCTGATTTAATATCAACTTTTTTGCAGGCACTACTCTGTTGCATATGCGATTACATTAAAATAAATGGTTTTNCACTGCTGATTTAATATCAACTTTTTTGCAGGCACTACTCTGTTGCATATGCGATTACATTAAAATAAATGGTTTTGTATATTAATCGTATATTGTAAATTATTAATAAATATTGGATAAACATTTTTTTTTTACTGTCTAGGCGTGCTAATCACTTAGAACCTATATAGTCTATTACAATAAGTTTTTATTTTATTTCCTGTAATAATCTTTTTTCATACTGTCAAAATAATAATTATTGTAAACAACAATAAACAATAATAGTATGACATTACAGCTCGATGTCTTTCTATTTCAGATGATAGCTGAATCAGAGAAGTATTTGGCACAGGCATACTGGAACCAGAGTCATCAGAGCAATATCTTCAAAAGACCATTTAAGGAGATGAGCAAATCCATGTCCAATCCACTGTTTTTGGAGAAAAAGAAGACGCTTCAAGGTGTACTGCAGTGGAGGTACCATCAGGAACATCGTATGAAAACTGCCAGTACTCCCACTCAGTAGCTCTCACTAGGTTAATATAATGTCCACTTTGATTTTAAGGATACAGAGACGTGGCCGGTGAACATTTCAGACGGAAAGAGATGCTTTATTGTAGAGAAATTATTACGTGAGGGCAAAGTTGAACCAAACCTAAGTAATATTCTAAGAGATGGGAGGCACTTAGCAAAATATTGGTTTTATAAAAAGCTTCTTAATGCACAAAAAGCATTTCGGTGTTGGTTGGCATACAGTATATCAAAAAATGCTTTGTTCTGCATATTATGCAAACTTTTATCTAATAAGTTTTCTGAGCAGGGTCTTTCCCGCATGGCTAAGGATGAAGGTCTTACGTAGTGGAAGAAGTTGAATGAAAATTTCCAGAGCATGAAAATTCCTCAAGTTACTTAAAATATTTTTCCTCTTGGAAAATATTGGAAGTTTCTTTAGATAAAGGAGGTAATTGACAAAGAGCTGCAAGATGAAATATCGCAGGAAAAAAAGTCACTGGAAGTCTGTTTTATATGTCATTGTTGTCATTATGCGTTTGGCCAAGCAAGGCAAGCCTCTTCGAGGTTCGGATGAAAGCCATGACATAAATGATCCTAAAAGTGAAAAGTTCTTAAATACTCTTGACTTGCTCTCTTGATACCACCCATTACTAAGAGTACATATTAATCGACATTAGAAAGGTCAAGTCAGCTACTTTATACACAGTATAAAAAATGAGTTTTTGGAAAAATATTGCAACCAAAATAAGAGACCAAATACTGAGTGATATACGAGAGGCAAAGTACTACTCTGTCATGTTTGACAGCATCCCTGATGTTAGCCGCTTAGAACAGATATCTCATGCTATAAGGTACGTAAAGTTGACTGAAAATGGTCTAGATATCNCCCTGATGTTAGCCGCTTAGAACAGATATCTCATGCTATAAGGTACGTAAAGTTGACTGAAAATGGTCTAGATATCTGTGAAAGTTTCATTGATTTTCTCACAGTTAGATAGAAAACATGACTTTCACTTTCTGAAGTAATAATAAATAAAATCTAAAGCTATGGTTTGAATTACAAGAGCTTTAGAAGTCAGTCTTATAACAACGGAAGTATTATGGCTGGAAGTTATAAAGGGGTTCAAATCCGTTTGCAGGAAGGCAGTGACCTGGCATATTTCGCACCGTGCTCAGCGCATTCACTGAGTTGAGTTGATGCTAATGCTGCGATCATACCGCTTGAAGCAGACACTTATTTTGGAACTTTTAGCTGTCTTTACTCGATTTTTGCCGCATCTACTAACAGATGGGAAGTTTTGCTGAAACACATGCTTAACTCTCTCAACCTACAGAACAGTGCCCGGTGGTCCACAAAGCGGGAAGCGGTTTCATTGATTTACAAGCATATTGGAGGAATAATTAATGCTATGAATGATTTGATATCTAGTTTGACTTCAAGCTCTGAAATTAAAACAGAAGCTAGTAGCCTTTTAAAAAGTATTAAGACTTTTGATTTTTTTGCCTTAACTTGCTTCTGGCACAAGGAGCTGATTCTGATTGATATTGCCAACAAACTTCTTCAGAGAAAAAATATGACTGCTGATCGATATGCTAAGCACATAACTTTCTTATCCAGGAGTTAGAGGCAACTAGAGCAAATAAAGCTACAAATGCAGTCTGTGTGACGCTAAGACCATAGTTGAAGGGGTTACCTTGGCTACTCAATTCAAAGTGGTGCAGAAACGAAAAAAGAAAAGGATGGTTGATAAAGACTGTGAAGTTGAAATGTGAGAATGGACAGCAGAGAATATATTTCACACACACACTGATTCAACAGATAATGAACCGAATTATGAGTGAACAAAGGAGACGGTTTAAAGCATTAGAGGAAATCGACATTTGGTTTGGGTTTTTGCATGGAAATCAGTTACATTCAATAACAGATGAAGATCTCAAGGTTCGGGGAACATAGTTAGCCAGCATCTATAAATAAAAACTTGTTATAGACGAATTACTAATACAATTAAACAGTATGTAATAAGACACTCTTGATTCAGCACCAACTATGANAAACTTGTTATAGACGAATTACTAATACAATTAAACAGTATGTAATAAGACACTCTTGATTCAGCACCAACTATGAAAACTGCAACAGCAGTTAAGATTTAAAGCATAATTTACAAAAAAATGCCCTGGAGGATGCATGCCAGATTGTGACAACAGCATTAAGAATTTTCCTTACCATGCCCACTTCAGTAGCTTTTAATGAAAGAGCTTTAGAAAACTGAAACGTATTAAAATGTATCTTTGAAACCACACAACACGACAATGCTTAACACACCTCAGAATCATTCACATTGAACATAAGTTAGTTTCTAAGCTCTCGTTTGAGGATATTGCCAATCCCTTTTCCTTAAATAAGCTCGTAAAGAGAGTTTGTAAGNAAACTTGTTATAGACGAATTACTAATACAATTAAACAGTATGTAATAAGACACTCTTGATTCAGCACCAACTATGACAACTGCAACAGCAGTTAAGATTTAAAGCATAATTTACAAAAAAAATGCCCTGGAGGATGCATGCCAGATTGTGACAACAGCATTAAGAATTGTCCTTACCATGCCCACTTCAGTAGCTTTTAATGAAAGAGCTTTAGAAAACTGAAACGTATTAAAATGTATCTTTGAAACCACACAACACGACAATGCTTAACACACCTCAGAATCATTCACATTGAACATAATTTAGTTTCTAAGCTCTCGTTTGAGGATATTGCCAATCCCTTTTCCTTAAATAAGCTCGTAAAGAGAGTTTGTAAGACATTAAGTGACAAAGAATGGTTAGCTATGATAACCACATAAAAACATTGTTCATGCTCTCTGAAACAATGCTATAGGTATGTTAATTTGCTGCGATTCGTTTAGGAAGTTTTAGAAATACGATATTTGAAATACTTAGATTACATTTGCCTCTGCTTCGCCAAATTGTGGAAATAGCAACAAATAATTGTTTAATCGTCGCTTAGGTTATGACAGCATAAACATTTTGTTTTAATAAGTTTGACTTTTTAGTAGATATAAAACATTAATTTAAAGTATTTATATTTCTGTCATTTTGAATGTAATTTTTCTTGAAATCGGTCAAACGTTTTGGTTCCAGAAATGAATATTTTAACGACCTATATGTTATAACAAACGCATGACATAATTAATTCGTATTTGTCTATTGTGTTTAACCATACCACTATTCGTACACCAAATTTTGCAGTGATCGGTTGTTTGGTTCCTGAGATAATTGTAAGACCTTATTTCTTTCAGGTCCTGCTATCTTCCAAAGTGTCAGACCAATTAAAACACGAATTTCTGAATTTAATGNTAAAACACGAATTTCTTAATTTAATGCGTAAATGTGTCGTATGTCAACATACAAAATTTGTTTAAAATAAGCGAACATTTTTCTGAGATGGTATATATATCAACATAAATAAAAAAAATCCATTTTAAAATAATGATCTGGGATTGTACAAAAAGTAACATAAATTCAGGTGTTTCGAGTTTCCTAAAAATCAGTTAAATGTGCAAAATTTTAAAGCCACCACACTCAAACACTTTGGTACATACAATAGGAATGTGATCTCATAAGCCTATATTTCTTTCAGAATTTTGGGAGAAAACTGAAAATGATATAATTTATACTTGTACATACTATACGACTAAATACCTTCTATGGAGCTTTTTCAATGAGGCCATATTTGAATAAACTTTCATGAAAGTATCGTGAAGATATGTATCACGTCCATGTTTGGTTAATAAGACGGTTGATGTGTCCTGGCGTAGGGGAAAGCTTCAACATATGTTAAGTATAGTAGAGTATTAGGTGGAACACATGTGACTTAAGAGAGAACTGGTTCTAAGCTTACATTGTGCATGAGGAACGAATTGCTGTTTGTATTAATTTATTGGTATCTGAGGCAAAACCAACGTTCTGCTTTGCCATCAGCTGGATGAATCTTATGGTATTCTAACCCAGGACTGTACGTATTAAATATAGTCTCGTGTATTTATTTTACTACTTTTTTTTAATACATTAAAAAATATCAGGTAATAGAAGTTTCTTGGTATAATGTAAATGCTAGCATTAAATTAAAATATTTGTACAAACAGATGGTACAGTAGAACACAGGTAAAAATGTAAAAAATTTCAAGAATAATGAAATAAATTTTTATTTGTAAGTTTTTGAAGAATTAAGTGATGGGTAGAATACTATAATGATATAATTCTAGTAACAATAATAACAGGAAGACGTGTTCAAACTGGGGTTATATTTTTTAAGTTTTTTTTTTTCGGAACCATAAAAGTGTAACAGAAATGTTGATGTAAAGAAATTAATATAATGTGTATTTTCTTTTAAATAACCTAATATTTTTACGTATACTTAATAACCAANTGAATCTTATGGTATTCTAACCCAGGACTGTACGTATTAAATATAGTCTCGTGTATTTATTTTACTACTTTTTTTTTAATACATTAAAAAATATCAGGTAATAGAAGTTTCATGGTATAATGTAAATGCTAGCTTTAAATTAAAATATTTGTACAAACAGATGGTACAGTAGAAAACGGGTAAAAATGTAAAAAATTTCAAGAATAATGAAATAAATTTTTATTTGTAAGTTTTTGAAGAATTAAGTGATGGGTAGAATACTATAATGATATAATTCTAGTAACAGTAATAACAGGAAGACGTGTTCAAACTGGGGTTATATTTTTTAAGTTTTTTTTTTTTCGGAACCATAAAAGTGTAACAGAAATATTGATGTAAAGAAATTAATATAATGTGTATTTTCTTTTAAATAACCTAATATTTTTACGTATACTTAATAACCAATTAAATTACATTTACCTTTGCCGTCGTCCAACCGGAGTTACAGAGCATGACCAAGTATGCTTGCAGCACGTCTTCAAGTCCCAGCATACACAAACAATTAATGCTTCTTCACTCCACTAATGATGCACATTTTTACAGTAGTAACTGGGGATAGCAAGTCGTTTTGTAAAACTCTAACAGCTGCTGTCATTCCTTAAATTTCGTATTCACTTTAATTCTACAAGTAAGAATACCACTTCCAGTGCTAGTATTTCAATTGATATTCATAGCCAGACAAAAGAAATTTCTGTTTCTAAATTATTATACACGGTTTGATTACATGTTCGTTTGCGTTTGTAATCACTCTTTCGAAGCGTTAATATATTATTACCCCCAACACACAAATCAGCACGTGAACGAACTGACATGAAAAAACAAGCCAGTTTTATTCACTATCTAAAGCACCAAGCTGAGTAAAAACAATACCTGACTCTTTTTTCGATATTGTTCCTGAAAACTTCACGGAAGTCGTGCTGAGAACACGCACCAGCCTGAACCATTTTCATAACCCTTTCAGAGCGAAGGAACACTTCGTAGTAGCTCTGGACAGCGTTCTGAAAAGCTTCGTCAGCCATGATTTGTGTGTCTCCTTTCAGGAAGCTCTGGAATGCCACATACATTAATACTTTTATATCCACCAGAAAATATTTCCAGCAAAATCAACAACCAAACATTTTTAATAGTATTACTTTAAATAACATAAACACATTAATACAAGCAGTTACCGTTCTATTTAAAGTTGTATGCTTACTATTGACCAATATAATTTTTATCCAATTTGAAACACTATGTAACTGAAAAATACCCCTGCATAGAAAAAATTCTAATGTTGTGCCAACAGTATTAATAATACTACAAAATTAATTTTTTGTTATCTGTGAGCTTTCAATATCTAATGTTGGTGTTAATGTTATATACTGTTAAGCTATTAATGCTAATGTAACATTAAGTACTTTTGTACTATCACTTCCTTACTGTACTGGCAACATTAAGGTGGTGTTTATGTTGCCGCAAAACAAATTTTTTGTTGCCGCAAGGCAAATTTTATGTTGTGGCAAAACAAATTTTGTGTCGCATTGATGTTAGCATTTGTGTTAAAAATGTTCTTGTATTTTTTGTTTTATAAAACATTCCGATGTAAAATTAATTAAGTAAAATTATTTTGTCTCAAAAATAAATATTACTAACGGGAAAAAAAATTATGTCTGGGAGGGGAATAGAACCCACTCCTTGAGTGCCCGGCGCCCTACTAGCTGCTCTATTTTAAAAAGTATGACTGCGTTTCATGTTCTTGGTATTAAGTAGTACAACTTAACGACAAATGACAGTTATTTTTCTTTACGTGGAAATGCTTTATGCTCTATAAATATATACATAATTGGTACACATAAACTGCTTCGCAAGGCTTGAGAACTGGTCTAAAATACATTTAGTTTTCATATAATGCTTTAAAATTTAATTACAGTGGTTTTATTTTATGAGGTTATGCGTCCTTATTTAATGTAGTGTTAACACAAAATATTTTGTTCTTNGTAATTACAGTGGTTTTATTTTATGAGGTTATGCGTCCTTATTTAATGTAGTGTTAACACAAAATATTTTGTTCTTCCTGTTATTTTTAACGTAATACAACTTTTGGTTGCAGCAACATTACTTAGAGGCCTTATTAACTTTTTCACTTTTAACAGTTGGTTTATTTTCATTATAGTAATATAAAATTTCGAAAATTGTTGACATTATTAACTTTGTCACAACATTATTAATTTTACTGTTACATAAACGTTTAAAGGAATTCCTCAATAGTAATTTTTTTTTGTCGCAAAAATTTATTTTGTGTATTTTCAACTACAACATACACGTTTTATGAACTACATTATAAGTATATATTTAATTATTTTAGATACATATATAAGACCCAGAATGCATTACAAAATTGCACATTGATAATTTTCCTTTACTGGAAAATGTATATTACATTTTTTTTTTTACTTAAATATTTTACAGAGATCGTTGAAAATTGTTTTCGGTACTGATGAATTTATACACAATAACCAACACAAATAATTTAGAAAGGCGCACTTATACTGGAGTTTGTTTTGAGAAGTTATATACATACACTCTTCAATAAAAGATTTGCACCACCGGGATTACTTAGTAACACGGTTGCTCACAGCTCAAGAGAGTGTACGGGATTAAAATACACATTTTCTGTACAGAATACTACGTCTGTCATTCGCATGTCTCTTTGTAATGCCCCTACAACAACAACGACAGTTCTTCATGAGCAACCCCGAATTACATGTGGCGAAAAACTTCTTTTCATAAGTGTAATATATACCTTTGCTAAAATATATTACATTTGTGACATCTACAGTACATTTACTACAAATATAACATACAAACCAATCGTTAAGAAAGCACTAATAATTATTTAATCCGAAAATCAATATTTTCTACGAACTGTTGATGTTGCAAGGCACAGGAGTAAAACCGTGATTATCTAACTTGTCTTACGTCCACAGTGTTCCACGATTAAGATTCGTTTTACATAATTTCTTATAAATAATAAAATAAAACTAATTTCAATTGCTTTTTGAAATTTTGTTAGTGTGCCAGTTTTATACGAAGAAAAAAAAAACAAATGCATTTATTAAAACCCGTCACAATAACCTTAATGACAAGAATATTGCGACGGTGGCGCCACCGCGAGCATCATTTTTGGATTCGATCCTCTGTAAGGCGGCCTGCTCCTTGGCCCACTCGGCTCCCCTCCTTTCCCTACCTTGATTACCCTCCTTGTACGTCTGCTTTTTTTTAAATTCAGGGGCTAGTTTATATAAGTGTTAACACGTCTTGTGCAGCATTCAGTTTGCACCAAGCTCCGGTGCTGAGAGGGCAGCCTTTCAAAGGCCTAGCCTGTGCTCTCTTCAAGAGTGCAGGTCAGCCATCAGAGCTAAGGTTGTAGGCGAGTTGGCAGCGACTTGGCATCGAGGTAACAGAACCTGGTCAGAGCCTTTATCAAGGTATGACAGTGTGTGTCCCCAAGTCTGATTCAGGTATGGACAAAAACACAATACTGAAATCCCCATGGACACACACACACACGCAAATGCACAAACACTAACTAACAATATTCACAGCCCGCAGAGAAGTACCGTGGACACACACTCATTGGGAAAAACAACGCAAACAAGCACGCCAGAGAACAGGCAATTGGAGGGCCTTACCAGCCCCCACATGAGTGCAGGTGGGGCCAACCAGTCCCAGTTTGACGAGGGCGTGCTCACGGATGAGTTTGGGAAGGTCACCAGCGGTTCGACCGATGGTGGTGAGAACAGACGATCCAGTGTCTTGTCCACAAAATAAAAAACAAACACTGACACAGGGCGATGCACTACTCCTCCGAGGGGCGCTGACGAAAAGGCCAAGTTACAAAAAAGAAACTACAAATTACAGCTCAAGGGAAAGAACTGCTCATTGAGAACAGGTTTGAAACCCTGGCTGATAAGGTTATGAAGGAAAGGGAAGAAAATCGTGCCTCCTCACAAACAGCACCACTACAAACAACAAACAAATACAGGCCTGTGCCGATAGTAATCCCAGACAGCAGGTTACTTTAAAAAAGTGACCCAGCTGCTCTGCAATAATGGAATAAGTTTCCAAAACACACTCACTCAGAAGCGAGAATTGAAATTTACTATTTTCACTCGGCCAGACTACGAGGAGGCCCGGCGCCTGCTCGCAGACACCACCTACTACACACACGCCCACTCTGATGAACAGCCTCAATGGCTTGTCATAAAAAACCTTCCTGAAAGGAGGGTGGACGAGGACAGTCTCCCCGAGGATATTATCTGGTCTGGGTTTAACATACTAGACCTCCACAACTTCAAGCGTAAATCCCACCACCACACACCTGAGAATCCCGACTATGTGCCGATAGGTACATGGTCTGTCACAATACAGAACACAAAGCAAGACTTCCTCAGGATTAAGACGCTCTATTGGACCGCCGTTCGCATAGAGCCTTACAAGCCGTGACCGGAAGATGTGCCCAACTGCCGCATCTGAGTCAATAGGGGCACATATCCAAACGATGTAACATGCGCGCAGTGCGCATAAACAGGGCGGGCCCGCATGAGTACACAAAGTGTACCATGGACAGAGATGTTCAGACCCTGCGGTGCGCTAATTGCAAGGCGGAGGGGCATCACGCTGCGGACNAAAGTGTACCATGGACAGAGATGTTCAGACCCTGCGGTGCGCTAATTGCAAGGCGGAGGGGCATCACGCTGCGGACAAAGCTTGTAGAGTATTCAAGAACATAGTACAAACTCGCAAAGAGAAAAAAACCAAAAATACACGTCCGCAGTTCACGCAACACGCACCAAACCACACAAACCCTGCACAGTTCCCGCAACTGCGCAGCTCACCGCGAAAACACAGGCCTGGGGTGCAGGAGCCGACCCAGCCAGTGTTAGTTATGGCCGGGGAAGGCACAGTGCCGCCGGGGGCAGTCAGGCTGGAAACAGCAGGGCTGTGGCCGGCGGGTCCTCTCGGGCTGCTCCGGTCGCTAATGAGGTGAGGCCCGGCCCGTGGGCAACGAGGACGGACGACCACAGGCTAACACAGCAGCCAATCAGACGTCCGCCCCCCAAAATAGCCACTCCAACTGGATGGAGGTCTAGGTGCCACATAACATGACATTCGGGAACTGACACAATTATTTCGCGACACGCACTTCGCAGAATTAATAACACATGCGACAATATTTCGGCCCCATCAGAGCAGCACAAACACTTGCTGACAAGCAGTTACTGTTGCTACAGGCACTAAATACTCTCCTGCAGTAATGGCTAGCCCTAAAACAGAATACACACTAAACTTATTATACTGGAGTTCCTGCGGGATCAAATTGCAGATATATGAATTACAACAACAACTAATAATATATGGAATTTATAAAGCTTTCATAACAGAAACAAGACTCGCTCAATAATCAGGAGGACAAAATAAATTTTCCAAGAAAATTTACAGATTAGACAGGTATCACAGAGAAGGAATAAGAGCTATAATAATTAAAATTAACATTCATCACCATTCAGTAAATATAAATAGTTTAAGCCACATAGAAGTCTCAGCAGTAAAAATTAAAAACTACCATGCCCACGTCCAAATGGCGGCTGCATATTGTCCCTACTTATCAAACTTAAATGAAGAAGATTTAAAAAATAGCATGGGTGATACAGAACATTTTTCAATAGCATTTTACCTATACAGTAAAAATATAGAATGGGACTGCTTATATAGCAATGCAAATGGAAAGAAACTAAGTATATATGCAGATAAAAATAATTGTGTAATTTTTCCACCACCTAAACCCACTCACTTACCAGACAATGGCAACAGACCAGATAAATTTGACATCATACTCACCAATAACCCCAATTCTAAAATCGAATCAGAAGTTTCAGACCAATTAGGCTCAGATCACCTTCCAGTCTTTACGAAATTAACTTTACACACACACAGATCTAATAATAAATACACAATAAAGCGACCAGTATCAGACTGGGAATATTTCCCAAAAGATTTAATAGAAAATTTTCAAACCCCGCCAGAAATAAACGACGAATTAGAACTCAATGTGCAGACAAAACTCTTTACAGACACAGTAATGTAAACGATAAAGCAAAACACTAAATACATGAATAAATGGTAATATACAAGAGTAAATTGCCCAGAGGTAGATTATGTAATAGCCTTAAAACGCCAAGCACGAAATAACTTTCAGAAAACGCGAAATCCCGTTATTAAAACAGAATACAACAGGTTTAATATACAGACAAAAAGTAAACTTGAAGAATTAAAAAATTAAAAACTCGAGCCAAGTTACAGAAACCTAGCTCACAATCCAAAATAAATGTGGCGATTAACTAAAGCATCAACAGTGAAATGCAAAAAATTAACTACGGCACCAATATAAACGCCTCAAGGTTACGTATATACTGAAAGGGATAAAGGTAACATAATAGTCGACAGCCTAGAGAAACAATTTTCCCCCAATATAGATGTGCAAGATAGACAGTTCACTAGACAATTCAGTCAATCAGTAAATAATGACATAAAGGAATACCTAAAACTTAAAACAAGATCGGAATATGACCCAATTACATTAAAAGAACTATCAAAAATAATTAAAACACGGCCTAATAATAAATCTGGAGGACCAGGCGGGATAAAATATGAAGCCCTAAAGAAATTACCAGTAAACGCCCTAGAAGATCTCGTAAAAATATATTTTTCAATGTTAAAGCCATGAAGATTCCCACAGGCCTAGAAAAAAGTTAAAGTAATAACCTTGCCGAAACCTGGAAAAGATTATACTAAACCAGAAAACCGAAGACCAATTAGCTTATTAATTAGTATGAGTAAAATATTTGAAAAAGCCCTACTATACAGACTTCATAATCATGAAGATGTAAATAAAATAATTCCAGATAACCAATATTGTTTCAGAGACCAGCAAAGTACCATACACCTCCTAATTAAAATAGTTTAAGATATAACATATGTATTTAATAATAAAGAACAACGATATACAGTAATAACCTTCTTAGACTCAGAAAAAGCCTTTAATAAAGTCTGGCTCCCAGGACTAATATATGAACTAATAAACTAATACTTTCCAACAACTTATGTAAATTTATTAGCACACTATTTAAATAATATATGTTTTTACGTAACGTTAGACGGAGCAGACTCTAACATTAAAATAGCAACAGCAGTAATACCGCAGGGGTCGGCACTTTCCCCTTTTCTGTACAGTATTTACACAGCCGACATCCGAATAACAGATGCACGCACTAATACTAATATCCAAATGTACGCAGACGATACAGCAATATTAAAGCAACACCGCCACATTAAATATGCCTTAATAGCCCTACAAAGGCCATTAACCATCATCGAACAATGGTACACGAAATGGCGAATCTAAGAAAACCCAGGAAATTCAGAGACAATAATAATTACTAAANCATCATCGAACAATGGTACACGAAATGGCGAATCTAAGAAAACCCAGGAAATTCAGAGACAATAATAATTACTAAAAAATTACCGAAACCTAACCAATAACTAATACTATTCAATCAAAAAATCTCAGACGTTAAAATGGCGAAATATGTAGTATAACGATAGATCACATGTTAACTTGGCAACCATATATCGAAATTGCAAGATATGCATCATTGGAAAAACTTAAGCAATTATATCCAGTATTAAAAGCAACTAACATTCCACGTAAGAAAAAACTCATAATATATAATCTAATTAGAATCCCAGCTATATTATATGGATTTGAGTTATGGGGACATGCCGCATATTTCAGAATTAAAGACTTGCAAACCATACAAAACAAGTACTTCAGAATAATAACTAAACAAGCTAGATTCATTACTGCTAAACTTATCCTTTAACTATTATCAATAAAATACACTAAAGAAATAATTGCAAACAAAAATAATAATTTGTATAAAAATTTGGTAAATCATGACAATCCTAATATCAAATTCCTTGATAATTATGATTCCGCAGGAGTAAGAAAATTCAAAAAACCTAAACTACACTGAACACAACACGAACACGAAGGGGTCTGCGCGCTGATTGGCCAGCCAATCAGAGCGCGAGGAGCTCCCAATAAACCTGGTAGCGTGGCCAAAAACCCTCAATCGGGGAGCAGCCAGCGAGCAGGTAGCAGCTGCAGCGCTCATCTACAAGAACCTAGAGATTTTCCAGGAAGCAATACTGCCGAGTAGTTCTTATTAGAGCTACTCGTGCAAACGAAAGGCAAACTAGTGCGGCTAGTTCTTGTTAGAGCTACCGCACGGCCCAGGATCGGCAGTCCGGCGCACGCGTCGAGCGGCCGGCCTCACAGAAGAGCATTCAGCAGTAGAGTGCACGTGCCGACTGCATCCAAGCTGTGCACGACTCACACTACACACACCGCAATACATTACACAGTAAAAGCACACACGCACAAACAAGACAGGAAGACAGAGGCGCACTATTTCAAGGGTCAACTGCGTGGGTTCTCGGGCAAGGAGACCTGCCCCAACTCCACCCGAGACCAGGCCTATGGGCACACGCACTGGTCCAGGGAAGTGTGATCAAGGGAGCAACCTATAACATTTAATCATAATAATCATACCCGAATTAACTGTATATATCACATAGATTACATAGTAAATACTGTACACATCGGGCAATATTAATAGAAAAAATAATAAACAAAATAAATAAATGTGTTTATAAAATAAAAAATGTAAACAAAAATAATTATTAAAAAAACAATTAAAAGACATCGCAATTTACATATATATTATAAACCCAAAATGACTCACCGACTTCATAGTCTGTTTCAGGTCGGGAAGAAGAAAGCAGTGCACTACGCAAGAGCGTTTGGGGGGATTTGACTAGCATCCGAATAGATTCTTGTACCAAGGACCCCTCTTGCATACTAACAATTACTTTTACCTCCAAACAGGTTTGCACCTTCAGTGCTTAGG
>NQII01000238.1:0-14887 GCA_002778355.1 Clitarchus hookeri | reverse complement strand
CCTTAACAATGTTGTCCTTCCAACCTTTTATTTTTTGCCAAGTTATAATTGAAATGAAAGAAAAATAAGACTAAGAATAAAACTGCTCAAAATTTAAATTTTCGAGCAATCTACTGAAAAAAATGCAATTTTAGAATATATGACTTTCTTTTAAAGCAACCCACATACCACACTGAGAATAAATACAAATGCATTCAGCTCCAAGATAAAACAGTATGCAATAAGCAAATGCATATATTTATATGCACATTTTTATATCTTGTTTTAATAAGTTATTAATTCAATAAAAAAACATTAAATGACTAAGCGCCCTCATCGCATATATATATATATATATATGAGCGAAAAAAATAATTTCAATATCACTACACGACCACACGATGAAACGTACCCCGTGGGCTGTCAGGCAGATTAGAGACTCACCCACACATTGCAAGCGAAATTAATTAGTTCATTTGCACACAACAGACCAACAAGTCAGCCAGACATCATGACACGGACAATCACTCCAGCCGGGAGTCTGGAGGGGAGCTTTACTTCTCCACCAAACTCAAAAACAAGCAATTTTACTTGAAAATAGGCAACACTAATAAACAGCATTAATACGGGACCGGTGCCCAACAAAACACAGCTGCATGTCAACCCACCGCAGATCCAATGATTTTAGAATGTGTCGGGGTGCATTTATTTTACAAACATCCTGTGAGTTATGGGAGTCTATGTTCCCGGTCTCACGACACCAAGGCCATTAGGTGACGTATGAGTAGGGGCAGTGACATTTCGCGAAAATATTTCGAGACAAGATACAGTTCAAAGCACTGTAGGGTGGTCCAGCTTCTTTGATTGGCTAAAATATGTTCTGGCCCGTGTTAACCGTTTGCGCACGAATCACGAAGGATCAGTGTTGGAGTTACTTAGTCCTGAGTGGCTTGGTCAAAGACGGATACGGCACCAGCAGCCAATGGAGGTATAACAACAGCTGAGGCGTGTATATAGTATTGAAGTCTACTGTGTGCTCCGATTTTTACGCGAAAAGTCACTGGCCCTACGTATGAGGTTCGATGCAGCAGTCATTCTACGCCTCATTCTAAGCCGGTGAAGAAGATTGTCAGGTTGACGCCTGCTAGAGCTAATTTAAATTGTAATATTGAGCTAAAATCGTGAGTTTACCCGTCCTTGGACGAGCGTGCTATGAGACGCCGTTTAAATAATGTAGTTGCGGGAGCGGCTGATTATGCTGGAGCTTGTAAAACGGTGAGTCGTGGTCGCAGCTTTTCATTTGTGGGTCCGTTTAGTGTTTTTAAAATAATTCCGTGGCGTAGTATTGTCTTTTTCTTGGGCTTTGTAGTAAGTTAGAGTTTTTAGAAATTTTGGTTTTAGACGCCTGCCTAAATTGTAGTTTCGGTTGTCTTGGGCTTTGCAGTGAGTTAGATTTTTTTTTAGAAATTCTGGTTTTAGACGCCTGCCTAAATTTTAGTTTCGGCCTACCTAATTTCTTGCTTCTCTGTATAGTTCCAGTTGCTTTAACGTGTTGTGTATAGTTTTTGTCTGCTGCCCAATAATATACTTAAAGTTTAATTGTCGCTACTGGGCTGCCATGACTTACGCGTTGGGCGTTGTTTGTTTAAGTGTTCTGATTGTCGTCGTCAATTATTTTATTTTATGGAGCTATAGTTAGGGTCTACGGACTGGCTTCATCGATTCACTAATTTAGCGTAATATTTTATTTAAGATTTTAACTTTAATTTTTGCGTAAAGGAGGCTTTACTCTGCCTGAAACGCTGCCCTCCTTTAATCAAATTGCTCCACTAAATACCTTGAATTTATCTAGTCATCAGTTAAACCATTTGTATTTTAGAAATGTTTTAATATTACTATGCTCGTTTTTTCAATTAAATATTTATTGTATATTTTAGAGTTGCGTAAGACTTTCAAATAAGCAATTGCGCAGCAATTTAATCTTTTGTTATGGGTGTTTGTAGTATTTATAGTCAACAGAGTTCTTTTTTGATATTTTCGAAACGTTTTACACTAGTTGTCTTGTTTGCCAGTTAAATATTTATTGTACTTATGAGCTACACAATACTTTTGAGAGAGCAATTTAATCTATTTGTATGAGTATTTTTAATACATAAAATTTGTTTGCATTGTGAGCCTTTGACGTTCAGAATTTTACAGGTCATATTTTTTGTAAATGTTCAATGCAAATGTTCAATCCTGAGGTGCTGCTAACTTGTAAAATATTCTTAAATTACAGAGCTTGAAAGTGACATCGTCTTGTATTATTTTTGCTACGGCACAATTATTATTCAATCAATAAGAACTAAGTCACAAATGCCTGGGACAAACACTGGGGGGATTTCTAATTGGCTAGTGTAGACAAAATGTAGTGGCATACCTGAAATCTTCCTTGAATTATTTCCAGCTGCTGTTTCGTTATCTTCGTCTGGCGGCGCGTCATGTCGGTCGGCTGTTTCGCGTTGAAAGGGTAGGCTATGCATCTTGATATGAACACATACAGTTGTATTTTCTGTTTCCGCTCCTCTTCTTCACGCTCTTGCTTGTCCTTACAGAACAACAAAAAAAAGGTACGGTGTGTTTTTAAAACCCACGTTTATTATCATGGCAAAACTTGTATGACAGCAATCGTGAGATCAACGTATTTTATAATATAAAAAAGTTATATATCTTCCCTTATTCTCTCTTTCAAATAGTCATAAGTTAGATTTATCTGAGTAATCAATAAGACATTCCATACAGTATGCTCTAGAACAGNCTCTCTTTCAAATAGTCATAAGTTAGATTTATCTGAGTAATCAATAAGACATTCCATACAGTATGCTCTAGAACAGCGTTATTAAAATCAACACTAATTTTGATATTTGTCTCATCTTTAACAATTATAGTTTTTCTATGTTAAAAATTATTAATATAAAGTTATCTCCTAAAAAAGAAAGAATAATATTAGTAAGAATACATCACTGGTTAAAACAAATTTCATTATTTCTGTAAACTGTATCAGCTATAGATTTAGAATTTCTAAAATCAGTATATGCTAGTTACATTTTATGATAAAATTCTTCAGAAAAGTACAAATTCTAATACACTTAATGAAATATTGCATTCCTTCCATTCTTAACATAATTATTTTTCATATCACAGTGATCGAACATAGAAGAATGAACATATTCATTTACATTGTCCTTTCTATTAGTTTGAAAACCAACTTCATATAGTCGGGCATATCAAATTTTAAATTGTAAAACTGAACTTTTATATTAGAATTAAATGTATTTGAAACACTAAGCACTTATTTTTTTTAATCTGCCAACAATTAAAAATGATTAGTACTTTTGGATGCTTATACACATTTTCTTTTATCGCATTAGCTGTATTAGCTTCGTATTCTACAATAGACCACATAATTTCTAACCTAAGAATAATGGTTTTACCTCTATCTGCATAATTCATTTCAAGCGATATATCAGCTTTTTCCGTTCGATATACATACAAACAATTGTAATCAAAATAATTACATATAAAAGTTACACTGTAACCACCTTTCCAATATATTTCGTTATNATAATTACATATAAAAGTTACACTGTAACCACCTTTCCAATATATTTCGTTATTATCTCTGAGAAAACTAAACAAATACCTCAATGGATAAATAATGTCATTCCCTTTGTCACTTTGAACTTATTTTNTATATTAGAATTAAATGTATTTGAAACACTAAGCACTTATTTTTTTTAATCTGCCAACAATTAAAAATGATTAGTAATTTTGGATGCTTATAGACATTTTCTTTTATCGCATTAGCTGTATTAGCTTCGTATTCTACAATAGACCACATAATTCCTAACCTAAGAATAATGGTTTTACCTCTATCTGCATAATTCATTTCAAGCGATATATCAGCTTTTTCCGTTCGATATACATACAAACAATTGTAATCAAAAGAATTACATATAAAAGTTACACTGTAACCACCTTTCCAATATATTTCGTTCTTATCTCTGAGAAAACTAAACAAATACCTCAATGGATAAATAATGTCATTCCCTTTGTCACTTTGAACTTATTTTNCTTATCTCTGAGAAAACTAAACAAATACCTCAATGGATAAATAATGTCATTCCCTTTGTCACTTTGAACTTATTTTAATCTAAATGTTTTATAAACAGCACTTATTTATAAATAATATTGTTCACCTGGTGATCTTAACAAAGCATACATCATTGTAGAAATTAGTCCAGTATTATTAACAGATTCAATAATTTGTCCATGATTCGATATATTTACTCAGGAAAACTGAAAAGGAAAAAAGTTAGAACAAAAATCAATATTAGCTTCTTTGTGATAGTTAATAAGAGTATCTCTTTTTGTTAATCTAAATTACTCATATACATAGGCATTCTATGGAAAAAAAATCCACCACCTATCTAATATATAAAATTCTCCCGTCACAGTGTTAGTCACTGAACTCCTCCGAAACGGCTGGACCGATTTTTATGAAATTTTTTATGTATACTCGGTAGGTCTGAGAATAGATTTATATCTATTTTTTACACCCCCTTAGTAATAAGGGTGGCCACCCCCAAACAATTTTTTTTTATTGTTTGAACAAAATTTTTATTTTTTATTTTTTTATGATGTGGCATCAAAAAATACATACCCTCCTAAATTTTCACCCTTCTACCACCAACCCTTATTTTTTTATAGCGATATTAGTAATTTAATAAATTTTACCCTAGGTCGATAACTGATCAATTATCATCGATCATTTATCGATCTAGGTTACAATTTATTCCCACCAGGTGTCTCCCAGTGACACAGCACGGAGTAGCCGGTCTCCACTTTCTCTCACACAATAACCTTTCTCTTATTCATTTGTGCTCAGATCGTAGTAGTGATGTGTTTACAATTATATTTTCAATAATTAAGTGTACTTCTCAATTAACTTTTTTTTTGATCGCAAAACTGTAATTGTTTGTATTTCCATTTTATTAATATTTATTAAATTATCTAATTTTATATTCCGTCATCGTCCACAGAGCTCCATGCCTCTTCCACTAATATACCACATCCTCACACACTTACAATAAGTTATAGTTATTTTTTTCTAATACTATAATCACTAGAAATACTTTTTGTGGAAAAAGAACGTTTGCCGGGACAGCTAGTAGATATATAAATTTGTATTCTACTATTGTAAACATTTAAATATCCCCTATTCTGATAAGTTAAAGGAAATGTTTGTCTTCCAATCTCTTGATACTTTTATAATTCAATTATATAACAATATTTTTTATAATTAAAAAAAATAGTGATCCAATAAAACAAATATCTAGAATAAAATTACTGATAGAAAAGTATCGCAATCATAAGATGAAAAACCACGAAGTTAATTTTACAGTTTTATATTAAAGTGTTGCTCATATAAACTGAAGAGCCAAAAAAATTGGTACACATGCCTAATATCGTGTAGGGTCCCCACGAGCACGCAGAAGTGCCGCAAGACGATGTGGCATGGAATCGAGTAATGTCTGAAGGTATGCAGGAGGCAATTCACACCATGAATCCTGCAGAGCAGTCCACAAATCCAAAGGAGTGCGAGCGGTGGAGATCTCTGCTGAACAGCACGTTGCAAAGCATCCCAGATATACTCAATAATGTTCATGTCTGGTGATTTAGGTGGCCAATGTAAGTTTCTAAAGTCAGAAGAGTGTTCCTGGAGCCACTCGGTCGCAACTCTCAAGGTGTGGGGGTGTATCATTGTCCTGCTGGAATTGTCCATGTACGTCGGAATGCACAATGGACATGAATGGGTGCAGNCGTGTGGGGGTGTATCATTGTCCTGCTGGAATTGTCCATGTACGTCGGAATGCACAATGGACATGAATGGGTGCAGGTGATCGGACAGGATGCTTACGTATCTGTCATCTTTCAGAGTCGTATCTAGACGTATCAGCCCAGGGTAAAGTGCGGTTGATGTGTGCGGGTTATGGTACTGTCAGCCTCCACCAGCTTGAACAGTCCCCTGTTGACATGTAGAGTCCATGGATTAATTAGGATGTCTCCATACCCATACACATCTATCCTCCCGATACAATCGGAAACGAGACTCGTCAGACCAGGCAACGTGTGTCCAGTCATCAACAGTCCAGTGGCGATATTGGCGGGCCCAGGCGAGGCGTAAGGCTTTGTATCGTGCAGTCAACAACTATACACGAGTGGGCCTTCGGCTTCGAAAGCCCATATCAATGATTGTCCTATGAATGGTTCGCACGTTGGCAATTGTTTATGTCCCATCATTGAACTCTGCGCCATTTTGAGAAAGGGTTGCACGTCTGAGTGCAAATTACTAAGAGCAGTCAGCAGCAAACAGGGCAAGCTTCACGATCTTTTTCCGGCCACAGCGATGCCGATCATGTGATGTTTTACCGGATTCCCGATATTCACGGTACACTCGTGAAATGGTCGTACGTGAAAATCCAAATNCCGATCATGTGATGTTTTACCGGATTCCCGATATTCACGGTACACTCGTGAAATGGTCGTACGTGAAAATCCAAATATTGTCGCTACCTCGGATATGCTATGTCCCATATCTTGTGCGCCGACTATAACACCACGTTCAAACTCACTTAAAATTGATAATTTGCCATTGTAGCAGCAGTAACCGATCTAGCAACTTTGCCATATGCTTGTAGTCTTATATAGGCGCTGCCGACCGCATCGCATTACTCTGATTGGTTCCATGCCTCTGTTATTTGCATACGCACGCCTATATCGGTTTTTTTTTGGTTCTCCAGTGTACATTACAATGTGACAACAAGCTTCCACAACAACATTCCTCTTTGTCTCATCGTACATCCAACTGTCTATACATGCCAACCAACTGCTCCTCTTGCTCTTTTGCTGTTGCCAACCTTTACATGTTTATCTTTGTACATAACCTTAACATTTATACACTACACTCCATCTTCCCTTAACAAATTAATATAAACCGTTACAGTACACTGATTATTCCTTAGCTTACAAATTAAGCCTTTCGGAGGCTAAAGTTATTCTGCATGAACGCCTTAGTATTCCCCTTCATTGCTCCTCTGGGGAAAATTCTCTAAAAGGTGAAGCACATGGGCATTTGCCTCTCTCCTCACATCTCAATATGTAGGGCATGGTCAGTGGTCTGCTGTCATTTTCCACTACTCTGCTATCTGGTAGGGAGTGCTGTACCTCAGTGCTATACACTCCACCCACTCTTATTGTGGCCTTAGCAGGTGGCTGACTAACAAGCCCACCTGCTCTGAACAACCTAGGGTGAATACATCCAGGTATCTGCGATTTCCTCAACTAATCCACATGGACGACTATTTGTAGCTGTTCTTTATACCCCCAAATAACTAGATACATCATGGGACTTATTTTTACCACTCTACCGGGAAACCATTTCCTCAATTACCTCTTTACTGACTGTACCAATACCTTTTCTCCTACCTTATATGTTAGTACTATTTTATAACTAGACATCTAATTGACCCCTTTTGACCCCTCATTACTAAAGGTTTGTGTTGTGGTTCCAACATGGTAAGTCGAGTTCGTGGTTTGTGTTTAAATATTATTTCTGCAAGACTTTGCTTTGTGTCACAACATGGAACTTTTCTGTACGCAAACAAAACATTATGCAACCTATGTTGCATGTCTCGGCTCTTGTTACTTTTTTTATCATCGATGACATGTTTTTTTAAATTATGTTTTAATGTCTGAACTGCTCTTTCAGCTAGCCCGTTATATTTTGGGTGGTACGGAGGACTTTTCGTTACACTTATACGACTATCCAGACAAGAAGTATAAAATTTTTCAGAATTTAATGGAGAGCTTTTTTCAGACACTAGTGTGGATGGTATTCCAAAAGTGGCACGGCATTCACGCAATTTTTCAATAACACTCTCTGCAGTATTTGTTTCTCTTACCCATGCTTCTATCCACTTAGAACAGTGGATACTTCAACCGTTTCTGGCCNAGAAGTATAAAATTTTTCAGAATTTAATGGAGAGCTTTTTTCAGACACTAGTGTGGATGGTATTCCAAAAGTGGCAAGGCATTTACGCAATTTTTCAATAACTCTCTCTGCAGTATTTGTTTCTCTTACCCATGCTTCTATCCACTTAGAACAGTGGATACTTCAACCGTTTCTGGCCATGCCACTGTGGTAATATCATTCCTTACATTCAACAAACTCTGACAAGTTTCACAGATTTCCACTTTTCTTTTGTACATCATCCTCAATGTTTGGCCACCAAACCATATAACGTGCTAACATTTGCAATCTTAAAATGTCTGGATGCTCGGTATGTAGTACCTTCAAAACTTCGTGCTGCAACCCCGAAGAATTTACAACCCGATTACCCCACGTTAAATACCCTTCCTCACATGCAAGTTCAAAGCGCCTACAAAATAAAGACTTCGTATTGGTGTCATTAGCATGATTACACGAACCTGTTTTTGTTATTGTCAACACTTTGGACAATATTGGATCATTTTTAGTGGCTTCTGATATCACTTGGGCATCCACAGGAATGTTCAATGCCTCACTGAATGAGTCTACACGCTCATATATACTATGCAGTATTGGTAAGCATGACAGGGCATCAGTATTTGCCATCAAGGACCTTTTCTTATATTCTATTACATAATTGTATGCCAATATCACAGCCCAACGCTGTAATCTCGAGTTGGCTAAGGTAAGAATTTCTTGATCATGTCCCAAAAGCCTCCATAATCTGATGGCCTGTCAACAACATCAACTTTTGGCCATATAAATATTTATGAAAATGTTTAACAGCAAAAATTATAGCCAAAGCCTCCTTCTTAAATNATGAAAATGTTTAACAGCAAAAATTATAGCCAAAGCCTCCTTCTTAATTTGGGAATAGCTTTTTTTCAGATTTAGACAAGGTGCTGGATGCGAAGACAACTGGTTCTTCCTCCCCATTTATCCCGTGACTCAAGACTGCGCCTACTCCATATGGTGAGACATCACATGCCACTACTATTGGCCATGTCGGGTCGAAATGTGCTAGCAACTAGTTGAATGTGGGCATTTGTTTGGAGCAATAAAATACTGCCTCATATTCCTGACTCCAGTCCGACTTACTACTAGCTTTCGTGAGATCATAGAGAGGTTCAATTTCGCTTGACAATATTGGGAAAACTTATGATAGAACTTTACGAGCCCTAAAAAAAAGTTTAGTTCTTCTACATTTTTAGGAACTGCTGCCTGTACTATTGCATCAACCTTCTGAGAGGTAGGGTGAACCCCATCCTCATCAATCTAATGCCCTAAATATTCTACTGACTTCTTAAATAACTGACACTTTGACAAATTAACCTTAATACTAATGNATCAATCTAATGCCCTAAATATTCTACTGACTTCTTAAATAACTGACACTTTGACAAATTAACCTTAATACTAATGCTATGTATGCGCTCCAACACTTTCATAACCGTTTGTATACAATCTTCATATGACTTGCCCACAATCAAAACCTCATCAATGTAACACATCACACCCACTTACCCTTGCAAGAATCTGTCCTTACCTGACTGGAAGATTGCTGGTGCACTTGCCACACCAGATAGTATATGAGTCCACTGGAAGATACTGAGATGAGTGTTTACTGTGTGGTACTTTCTGGATTCGTGCCCCACCTCTAGCTGCTGATAGGAATTACTGAGGTCAAGCAGTGTAAATACCTGCCTCCTGCCAAATTTGCAAATACATGTTTTAATATAGGAAGTGGGTAAGAATCGAAACTGAAGACTTTGTTCAATGATAGCTTAGAATCAACACAAATTTGAAAACACCCTCACTTATTAGGCAATATTACAATCGGATATGCCCACTTACTGTGTTTCACTGGCACTTTTTTCCCCCAACCTCTGTAATTCCCCCAAGGTGATCTGCGATTTGCTTCAAGAATGCATAGGGCACAGAATATGCTTTTGGAAATATAGGTGTCGCATTTTCTTCCACCAAAAGGTGTGCCTGGGACAGTTTTATAGCACTTGTAGAGTTTTCCTCGAATATTTGTGGAAATGTTTCACGCAGTTCTTGTGCCAATGAATCAGGCATCATCCCTAAAGACTTGACCACACTGACACTGTTCTTTGTAGTGGACTGTAAAAATCCTGTGCTTTTGTCTTCCCCCACACACAAATATTCTCTCCAGCGAGATAGTGGCAAGGAGTGATGCTGTTTGTTGACGAAATACTGTTACAATAAGAGGTAGACTGAACTTCTGTAAATTTGCCCCTATCACTGTTACTTGGATATTTGCAATGAATTTAAAACTGTCTCCAGCGACTGCCTTGAGTGTTAAATTACAATGCTCAAATTGGGCTTTACGAAACATACCTTTGTAGGCTGATAGCGATATAATGGACACACTCGCCCCACTATCTGCTTCCATTTCCAACAAATGTCCCTCCACTGAGATTACGACTGTGTGTAGCTTACTAGCAGTCTTGACATATATGCAGTTATCACTTGCTCATCCTTGTAAATGTTTGATTCCTACCAACACTACAGATTATACACTAGCACCGTCTGTTTCGACTACCTGGTACATCTTTCTCTTGCTGCGACATACCTTTGCCGCATGTCCCTTTCTTCCTCAATTAGAACAGCGCCAAATAATTTATGGACATCTGCCACACGCATGGTCACGCCCTAAACGATAGCACAGTGCTTTATAAGATGCTTTGGCAACACCCCTGTCCTCTTCCATAGCCTGATGGACGCACCTGGTGACCAATTATTCGGTCATCGTTCTCCATCATCAGCGGCCTGGGTGACAGTTTGTTCACTGTTTCTGGTGTAGTAGGCTGCAGAAGTTTTGTTTGAGATGCGGCGAGCTCCATGCTAAGTGCAATTGTGCATGCCCTCTCAATGTTGAGGTTAGGTTGGATAAAGAGATTCCTTTTGATTTAAGTCACTGGATAACCCGCACACCAGCGATCATGCAACGCATCGTCAAGGAATTCGCCAAAATTGCACATTTAAGCACAATTCTTGAGTTCTATTATGTACAGGGACACTGATTCGGTGGGTTTTTGATAACCTTTATGAAATTTATACCGCTCAGTTAGCATTCAGGCGGGTGAAACATTTCACTATTTCTGTGAATATTTTCGAGATTGGGGTTTCAGGAATGAGTACATTCTTTAAAATTCCGTATGTTTTAGCTCCTACAAGAATGATAAACAACGGCACTTTTTTTGTGTCTTCGGTGCTATTCACGACGAAAAATAGGTGAGGCTTTCAACATACGACCCGAAGTATTCATTGTCCGGGTCGAATTTGCCTATATGACCAATCAAACCCATTCTCATATGTAGCACTATCCGACTCATAGGTATTCTTAAGATACCATCCTTGTCGCCAGTTTACTGTTGTACATTTTATCGCTGCTTATATATGTCAAAATTTGCTAACAAGCTTGCACATCATCATTCCTCTTTTTCTCATTGTACATCCAACTGTCTATCCATGCAACCAACTGCTCCTCTTGCTCTCTTGCTGCTGCCAACCTTTACATGATTTACCTTCCTAAATAATCTTAACATTTATACACCACAGTAACCTTGCATTCATAAACTACACTAATTGTGAAAGGAAATTAAATTGACTATCTTCCTTCAATCCATGAAATACCGAATATTGCTATAAAGGTAATTGAAGCAATTTAATAACATTAGTTCCAGTAGTGGTCAAATATTTTTATTATCAAACACCAAAAGAATCTACTTTTGAAAGTGAATTATTCCCAGATTATAGCTGTCCTAATTCAGAAAGAAGTGGACATTTAAATACAAAAGTGCAAGAATCCGAAGAAAAGCTTTCTGGTATCAAACCTTTAAAAGATTTTGCTATTTTACAAATATTATTTAATTTCTAATAAAAGTTTAAATATATTATCATAATTAAACCAATTAATGAAAAGTATATAAATATAACATATTCAAGATCTGAACCAAATACACCTGCAAGAATATATTCCCCAGCAACACCAAAGTCGAGTCAAGGAATTTAAAAATGCCATTATATACCAAAAGAGTATTTCAGTATAAATGACATAAGACAGTTAAATTACTTTGTTTTTAGTTATTCATAGTGAAGAAAATACGAAGAATAATAATTTTTTGTCAGTTATCTGTTGATATCTATGTTTAATATTACTAGATGTGTATTCGAAACTATTTAAGTTTTCTAATGTAATTTATTTCCTTTTAAAATACAGATATATTTGGGTAACCATTGATAAAATATATATGTTAATATTTTAAGAACAATGTTGATCCTAATTCTACTTAAATGTTCATGCAACAAAAACACATGTTGAATCAAAACACAATATTATAGTTTCTGCTTTACAAATCAATTAAGTAAAGTTTTTGTGTATACAAAGAATTACGTTTCTATACAAAATATGAAGCAGTTCACATTATATGGCTGATCAAGTAGATGGTTTAGGTGGTGTTAGTAAAATATTTTCAGAAAATAAAGTTAATGAAATAAAAAATGCTTTGGTTAATTTTGGAAAAATTTCTGAACAATATAATTTCTGTCAAATTGTATTAATTACTACAATACACAAATACATTAAAAACTGAATACAATTAAAGAAGACAAAATATTAGTGTTTAAGAATATAAAAAATGGGATAAAGACACAATCATTTTAAGTAACGGGTCAACNCAAGAAGACAAAATATTAGTGTTTAAGAATATAAAAAATGGGATAAAGACACAATCATTTTAAGTAACGGGTCAACATTTTTCACTTTTGTGTAAGATGGAACTGTGATTTATATAACTGGACATACTGTTGACTTAATAAATGTTGAATTTATTGTATTACACAATCACAAACAGGTATATCATACAAAAAACCTTTCGTGTGAAAAAAGGCGATGATTAATTTAATATGAAATGTATGAATATTGACCATGCATATGGCTTATCAATAATAACTATTTTCGTTGAATACATTATTTAATTTACTAAATAAATGAATAACACTTGGTGTGTGAAATGTAAGAAAAATACTGAAAATAATAACTTAAATTTTGAAAATACAGAAAATGGTAAAGCCATTCAAAAGAGTATATGTGTTATAAATAAATCTAAAAAAAAANCATAAATTTTGAAAATACAGAAAATGGTAAAGCCATTCAAAAGAGTATATGTGTTATAAATAAATCTAAAAAAAAACATTATTCCTGAAACAAAACTGTAGTTTTGCGAGGCTATTGTAATTAAATTATACAAGCTCAAGAGAGAGAATTTTTGTAGGAGAAAAGTGATCAACTTTGGTAANACGAGGCTATTGTAATTAAATTATACAAGCTCAAGAGAGAGAATTTTTGTAGGAGAAAAGTGATCAACTTTGGTAAGATAACTTACGGAAAATCAATTGATTTGAAATGGATACAGGAAATTTAAAAGTTATATAACCTATAAACATATAATTTGTGTAAATATTAACAATCATTGATGTATTTTCTAAGTATGCATTTGCTTTACCTATTGAAGATAAAATAGGTTAAAAAAATTGTAAATGTATTAGAATCTATACTAATAATAATAACGCCAATAATTTGCAGTGTGATAATAGCAAAGGATTTTATAATAAACGGTTTTGTGAANTAATAACGCCAATAATTTGCAGTGTGATAATAGCAAAGGATTTTATAATAAACGGTTTTGTGAATTTATGCAAAAATATAAAATTAGTCATTATTCAAACTACCCGGACCTTAAAGAAAGTGTGGTTGAGAGATTTAATCGTAAATTAAGGAATAAAATATGGAAGAAATTTGCTTTGAATGGGAATTATAAATTTATTAATATGGTATATGAATTAGTAAATGAATACAATAACACAATGCATACTTCTATTATTATAAAACTTATAGAAGTAAATAAAAATATTAAAAAACATTAATGAAATCCACAGAATAAAAGCTTATTCGATTAACCTAAATATAAAATTAGTGATACTGTTTGAAAAATTAAACTGAAGAGAATATTTGAAAAGGAATACACAGACTTATCAATAGAATAATTTATATTTGATAAAATTTTAAAATATGGTGCACCAACTTACATTTTACAGAAAATTGATGGTGAAGAAATAAAAGGTGGTTTTTGTGAATTTGAAATTATGGAAACTGAATTTCTAGATGTATACTATGTTAAAAAAAAGTTATAAGGACTATGGGAAATAAAGTTTATGTAAAGTGGTTAGGATTTGAGGACTCTCATAGCTCTTGGATTAATAAAAATAATGTTGTAATGTAAAAGTTAAATTCTGAAATNGGTTAGGATTTGAGGACTCTCATAGCTCTTGGATTAATAAAAATAATGTTGTAATGTAAAAGTTAAATTCTGAAATAAATGTTTTATTTATTGAATATACCCATATATAAAAAATATCAGTTCTCCTATTTTATTTTAATATCTTACATCATAATGGTGTTAATGTAAGAAAATTGGTAGTTTATTACCTGATTATTAGGTTGAATTTTTATTCTATCACATGATGGAGGTAGAATCTTACTAATATTAAACATGTGAAAGTCTTTGTTTGAGTGTGTGTGTGTGTGTGTCTGTGTATGTTTGTTACCACTCAGCTCCATAATGGCTGAATGGATTTTGATTATATTTGGTATGTAGGTACTTTAGGTCCTGGAATAGGACATAGGATAATTGTACGGTTCCTTTGGAATAACAACATAACCTAATTCTGCAATGGCTGAAAATGTGACCTAAATATTTTTTTCCTCTGTTGTCAGAGTTTATCAGGCCGCCC
>NQII01000237.1:1139659-1176356 GCA_002778355.1 Clitarchus hookeri | reverse complement strand
TGGTAGTCATATTTCTCGATAAGCAAGCTGTAGCACATGCAAGTGTGTTGCAGGCTTGCCAGGTATGCTGGCTGAAAGTCTACTGTAGCTCGTTCAAGAGGCAATGANGCACATGCAAGTGTGTTGCAGGCTTGCCAGGTATGCTGGCTGATAGTCTACTGTAGCTCGTTCAAGAGGCAAGTTCCTAACATTGTCAGGTAGATTATCGGTTTTTATTCCTGCAGTATACCGGAGCACATGCAGGCCTGGAGGGCTTGTCAGGTATACAAACATTGGTCCGCGCAGCCTGATTCAGTGTACTATAGCTCATGCAAGCGTTGCAATCTTCGACTTGTCAGGTATACTGGGTGGTAGCATGCAAAAAGTCTTGTCATGCATGTTACCAGCACGTCCTGTACATGTTTTTTTACTGCGGTATACTGGAGCACACGCAAGTAGTAGTAGTCTTGCCAGGTATACCATTCATGCGTTCCCTTTTTTTCCGCAAATGCTAATAGCTGTACGTTTTCACTGCATATTAACTATCTTGCATTTGTATGTTTCAATTACCTCCCTCTGTATTCATTTGTGTAGAGTCACCATCGTCGGCAAAACGCTTGTCAAGCTTATGTGCTAGATTATAGCATTCTACTCTGTCATGTGTATGGTTTCCACTCGTACTACTACTAATGTAATAGTCATATTAGTGTTTATTTAACTGTTCTCCGCACCCTCCATCGCACTGTGTGTGTTGGCATCGCACCCGTGTCGTCACTATCGTACTGTAGTATCTCGTCTGTATATGTTTTTTCCCCTGTTGACGAAGCGCTCGCTTCATTGTTTTCCCCCTTGTCGCTCCGCAACCTACCTGTTCGCTATATCTATGACATTACCAATATATATATTTATATATGTATTGCTAGTGTTGTAGGAATAGAGTACTGCCGGTTCCAAGTCCGGGGTCCGTCTGCATGGTTATGCCATGCAAATGGTAAATGGGAGGACGGGGTTCGTCTGCATGTTTATATTGCTTACTGCGTAATACAATCTGTATTACGTTTAATAAAAGGTGTAAATAAGCCTGTGTCATGCTTTTTTTAAATACAGTGTTGAGTTCACTTCAATATAATTTGGAATTTATATTCAATACATAAGAAACTAGCATTTTTAATACTTTTTTACTGGACTGAGATAATTGAAAGTAATATATATTCAATACATAAGAAACTGACACAACTTATTTTTTTTTATACTTTTCAATTAATCAAGTTTTTACTGACTGACACAACATATTTTTTTAATACTTATTTTAATTATTATTATGCTGCTAATCAAAATAAATAAACAATTCAATGTACACAGCCTCGCACGATTTTATGGCTAGAGGGTTTAATTAACTGTCAAAAAAAAATAGCTGACGACTTGTACTGACTGCAAACAAACATGGCCGCTGCTCCTGCTGCTGCTGAGGTGGTGACGTCAACATGGCTGCTGCTGCTACGAAGGGGTGGCACCATCCAATATGGCCGTCGATAATTTTAAAAAAATTATACTTATATAACACATACATTTTTTAATTTTCTGGCTGGCAAAATGGCCTCCTCCTCCATTGAAAACAACTTGTACTAGCTGACAAAATGGTCGCCAACTTGTACTTACTGCACACATGGTCACCGATAATTTAAAAAATTAAATAAATTTTTTTACATAAGTTTTTACATAACTAATTAATTTACTGGCTAGCAAAATGGCCGTCTACTTGTACTGGTTGGCAACATGGCCGACATGTTATTGCATGCCTCATCCAATATGGCTACCAATAATTTTTAATGAATTCTTTACATAAGTTTTAATTTACTGGCTAGCAAAATGGCCGCCGACTTGTACTATCCTACTTGCACTGGTTGGCAAAATGGCCGCCATGTTATTGTATGCCTCATCCAATACATTACTTTTTTTTAAATTTAATAAAAATTTTACAAACTTTTTACATAACTTTTAATTTACTGGCTGGCAAAATGGCCGTCATGGGATCGAATGTTCCAGAATGTACTAGCTGGCAACATGGCCGCCAACTAACTGCCAAAATGGCCGCCAATATGTCCGACCTCCTGCAGATGCATTCCTTCTCCTGCAAATGCATTCCTCCTGCTCTTGCATTCCTCCTCCCTTCCTCCCTGTCATGAACCTGTGTTCGAATGCCCTATAATTCACTACTCACCACAGTTGTCTTATGTGGCTGTGCCGCGGAGCCACAACCGCCATCTTCGATGATGTCTCGCAACAACCTCCTGCTATGTCATTCCTTGTCAATATCGGCCATCGTGAATTTACCCTTCCACTCTGTCATTCCTGGCCAATGGCAGCCATCTTGGAGTTCCCCACTTTATGCTCTTGCATTATCTGTAGGCAGTCCTTATTTCCTTTATTTTATCATGCTCTCTGATTCCTTCCTAACATATGTCGCCAATTAATGCTCATGCATTCTGTGTGAGGGTGTTCTCTGTGTTATCCCTCTCCTCTCCTCATCCAGCATCCAATGTAANGCCATCTTCGATGATGTCTCGCAACAACCTCCTGCTATGTCATTCCTTGTCAATATCGGCCATCGTGAATTTACCCTATCACTCTGTCATTCCTGGCCAATGGCAGCCATCTTGGAGTTCCCTACTTTATGCTCTTGCATTATCTGTAGGCAGTCCTTATTTCCTTTATTTTATCATGCTCTCTGATTCCTTCCTAACATATGTCGCCAATTAATGCTCATGCATTCTGTGTGAGGGTGTTCTCTGTGTTATCCCTCTCCTCTCCTCATCCAGCATCCAATGTATATCTGGTTTTCTCAGAGTCCTCCCGATCTTCTTTATTTATTCATGCTCTCTCATTCCTTCCTACCAGATGTCTCCACTTCACACTCTTGCATCCTGTTTGGTGGGTTTTCTCCATGCTATCCCTAGAGGTCTCTGGGGTTTTATATGTGCTATCCCTTCCAGCCTCGGGGTTTTCTCCATGATAACACTCCCAGGTCCCTGGGGTTTTCTCTATGCTATCCCTCCCAGGTTCCTACCATTATGATAGGGTTTTCTCCATGCTATCCCTCTTGCATGTGATGAATTTCCTCTGTGATATCCCACCCAGGACCCAGACAGAATGCCAGGTTATCCCTCCCAGGTCCCCACCAGGATCACAGGCTCTATCCCAAGGGTTGCCTCAGAGTTCTGCCATTCTCCGTGCTTCTCGTCAGTTCTCGATGTCCCCACTTCGTGCTCTCGCCTCGGTGTGGCAATGTTGTGTGTTTTAGCCCACTATGTGCCTGCAGAGGTGCGCTAGCATCGAGGACTGAAGTACAAATAGTGGCCACTAGGAGTGCTGGGAATTATTTGTAGTCGTTTGTGAACTCAAAAAATGCAGGAGGCATGTGGGATCGTTCCAGCTACCCTCAGCTCACCAGTCCGATGCCCTGACCACATGTCCACCTTCTCATGAGAAGTGTTAGGAAAATAAATAATGCACATATGTGTATGGGCAAACACTCTCCCAGACAATAAAGGTGTTGTGAAAAAAATTAACACTACATGGTTTTGAGAAGAAATATATAGTAAATTCATGCATCATCATTCATAAAATAATTAAACTTATAAAAAAAATTGCATGAAAAAATATACCATCAGTCTGCCCAGTATCTCGACCACAATCCTAAACGTCTACATATAATAATTAAACAAATGAACTTGCATTTTTTAAAAATTAGCATTAAGGATGGTGAGAAAAAAGGGGTCCCTGAGTGTCTCCGCACATGGAATGACCGACGACCAACCCCAGAGCCAATGACGATTGTGTCACTTTAAAAATTAAAGCAGCAGTGACACACACATTACATAAAAAAATACCTTGGATGTCAATCAATGTAATTGGAATTGATAACTACAATTTTTGGCGATGCCGATGGAAGCCGACAGATATTCCCACCATAGAATAGTAAACATCGCCGCCCAGCTGCGGCTCCAACATTCGAGACCTACAGCCCTACTTAAGCAGACTAACTAAAAGGTGGCTTAGGGGCGGCCCAGGAGAGCAGGAAATATTTTTTAACAAGCACCAATTCGTGAGAGAGTAGTAAGAGCCCCACCCAAAATTAATAACAGCTGCATGTATATCTAGAGGGGCAGGATTGTTCCTAACAAGCAGCCAATCTGTGAGAGAGGGTGGGTTAAGCACCTATCCGAAAATAGCCACACATACATGATCAATAACAAAGACCCTCCTCTGCTGCTATAATACCAGTCTCGAAATAAACATGCAGACATGATTATGTTACACAGAGGGAGCATCAGGTAATGTGAAATGGAATACAGTACATGCATAATCCACTAGGTGCATGTGGATTGTGTGGTGCACTCGTCTAAGGTAAGCATATAACAAGTGATGCAGCATGTCTAGTCACTTGTAACTTCCCTGCATGGAAAATTCTCTCCATATGTCATCCTTCACAGTGCCATTTAATAATTCCACAACTGATGCCTCTTTATCACCGAATGTTTTGTAGTGATTAATTTTATTCGCAGCCATTAGCAAACAGAATGCAGAATTGTAGAATCCTCTGCCAAGATTAATCTGCAAATTCATAGGCAGCCCCTTATCTTGCTCAACCATCTTCATTGCACCGGCCACATCGAGGCCTCATTTCTAGCAAACTGTTGCTGCCTATCAATATATACTGAAAAAAATATTACTGCCAATGGATATCTATAGGCCATATTAATAGCAGCACATGGGATCATTTCAACTAGGTCAGCCTAGTACAGATATCTCAACCCAAAGACTAGTACTATTAGCCTTCGATAATAATGGTNATCATTTCAACTAGGTCAGCCTAGTACAGATATCTCAACCCAAAGACTAGTACTATTAGCCTTCGATAATAATGGTACACAGGCTAGTGAAGCTCAGCGCTATCTGTGCACGAGACATTATTTCTTAGTATATATAACCGCCTTTACGCAATTCTCCTAAAATATTCACAATCCTGCTTGTGTGGTAATTTTTGCCAAATTGCTGAAATGCAATTAGCAGCAATAGACGGGATACGAGCTCATTCACATTGTCCCAGAATACATACTCGAGCTGACTGCCTCAATCGAGCTTCGAAGTCAGACCCGTGCCGCTTGCTAAGCCGATGTCCAGAAACAGGCCGGCAACAATGCCAAACTTTGTATGTGTCTCATCCTTTTATGGATTGCTGGAAGCATCATTGTCTACCAAATGTGAAATTTTGAGGCTAAGTAAATGCATGTACTGGCGAAGTGCCTCTCTCGAGTATCCTCCAGGCTCGTGCTTAAACAGCAATTTGTAGAGGCCTGGGGATGATAGCATTGCTTCGTCATCGATTTGTATAAAATAATTTGGTAGAAAAAAATGTGTTTGTTCCATAGAACCATTTCTTATTACATCTATAAACCCCTTACATTCCATTATTAAACCTTGTGTACGAAGACAGGTAATTTCAAACAGCCGTGTGCAAATGAGATATATTTTTTGTGTTTCAATGTGGCTAAAGGAAAATTATCATCTTCCTCTTCAACAGCTGCAGTATCCTCCTTTGGAAGTATTTTATGCTTCCTCGTACTCCTGGGTTCGACGTCTGGTTCAGTCTTCATTTAAGCAAGGAGAACTGTTTGTTGTAAATTATCTAGCAGTGNTCAGACCCGTGCCGCTTGCTAAGCCGATGTCCAGAAACAGGCCGGCAACAATGCCAAACTTTGTATGTGTCTCATCCTTTTATGGATTGCTGGAAGCATCATTGTCTACCAAATGTGAAATTTTGAGGCTAAGTAAATGCATGTACTGGCGAAGTGCCTCTCTCGAGTATCCTCCAGGCTCGTGCTTAAACAGCAATTTGTAGAAGCCTGGGGATGATAGCATTGCTTCGTCATCGATTTGTATAAAATAATTTGGTAGAAAAAAATGTGTTTGTTCCATAGAACAATTTCTTATTACATCTATAAACCCCTTACATTCCATTATTAAACCTTGTGTACGAAGACAGGTAATTTCAAACAGCAGTGTGCAAATGAGATATATTTTTTGTGTTTCAATGTGGCTAAAGGAAAATTATCATCTTCCTCTTCAACAGCTGCNCAGTGTGCAAATGAGATATATTTTTTGTGTTTCAATGTGGCTAAAGGAAAATTATCATCTTCCTCTTCAACAGCTGCAGTATCCTCCTTTGGAAGTATTTTATGCTTCCTCATACTCCTGGGTTCGACGTCTGGTTCAGTCTTCATTTAAGCAAGGAGAAGTGTTTGTTGTAAATTATCTAGCAGTGNATACTCCTGGGTTCGACGTCTGGTTCAGTCTTCATTTAAGCAAGGAGAAGTGTTTGTTGTAAATTATCTAGCAGTGATGTGAGTGGTCGGAAGGCTTCTTCCAATGCAGCATCGTGTTCCATGCACGTTTGCTTGGCCAGTAGATGCTTATTGTACACACTTTCAATTACATGATGTAAATCCTCGGTGTTAGTGGCCATTGTACCAATAGAAAAAGCTGAATGTTCACAGTATATATTTAGGTGATGAATCTCTGCTCGATTAACTTGGAATATTATCTTAAGACATGGAGATTCGCTGGATGACTGCATTTGCTTGTGCTGGCAATGTTTCCATTTACCATCCTCTGTGTGCAAGTCAGATAGGACATGACCAATCCTGTGCCATATAATCTCTTCAATATCCTCAAGGCCCATGCCCAAAGGGTGGACGCATCCTTCTAGTTCCTCTATCACGCGAGTAAGAATCTATTATATATTCCTTCTATGAAAGCGCTGTGTTTCGATTCCAAGTTCACCAGAGTCCTTAGCTGATAAATTAAAGCATNTTAGATATTCCTTCTATGAAAGCGCTGTGTTTCGATTCCAAGTTCACCAGAGTCCTTAGCTGATAAATTAAAGCATTCACCTTGCTCACACCCTCAGTCGATAAAATATTTTATTCGTCCAGTATAGCAGAAAGGGCGATAAAAACATTGTTGTCAATATGCTTGGCTACAGCATTGAGCTTCGTCTCCACAGCCGAGAGCTTCTCTCCCAAAGTGGCCAGTTTACCTGCACCCTCGCTCGCCACATTAAGGTTATCCTTCTATGTCGCTGACAGTGCAGTAAGAACTCTTTTGTCAACTTGCTTCGTATCCACCGCCTAGAGCTTGCATCCTAAAGCACTCAGTTTGTGAACATCGTCAGTCAATGCATGAATTTAAACACCAATCTTANAGCCTAGAGCTTGCATCCTAAAGCACTCAGTTTGTGAACATCGTCAGTCAATGCATGAATTTAAACACCAATCTTAGCAGACACCTCACTGACATCAGCAAGGTTTGATTCCATGTTGACCACAACCTCTAGCTTCTTACTTAAAGTGTTAGCATGCCTGCACACTTAGTCTTAACATTAAGGTGCTCATCTAGTTTTGTAGCCAGAGCAGAAAGGACTCTGACGGCAACTCGCTCTCCTACATCATCGAGCTTCTTTTCCATGGCCGCAAGCTTGCCTCCTAAAGCAGAAAGTTTGAGCACATCTTCAGCTAATTAGTGAATCTGAGCTTCCATCTTAGCAGACAATGCATTCGTGTTACCAAATAGCCATCCTTCTACAGCCTCGTACGCATCGCTGGAAGCAAAATCAGTTAGTTGGGACACACTCTCGATCAATGTGCCCAGCTGCAAATCCATGTTGTTTGTCAGTATATTCGTATCGAATGCCGACCTTCCATGGTGGTGAGCTTTCCACCAAAAGCAGACAGTTTGCGCACATAGTCAGTCAATGTGTGTAATTCAATAATGATGGCTGTATGAACTCTGCTGGCTATTCACTCGCCCACACTGTTGAGGTCCGTCTCTAAAGCAGCAAGCAGCAAGGATATGTAAGGTGAGAGAGACGGGTAATTCACGAACCACAAGTACCTTGTAAGCTGGGTATGTAGGGAGAGAGAAGGGTAACAAGTCATACCAGCTCATTACACATTATTCTGGCGTGTGAGGCCACCACCTCCCAACACAAGTGTGTACGGGGAATGGGGTGGCTCTCTCTCAATCCCGAGCGATCATTCAATATACAAACCTTCCGCCCACCTGCTGTCTGTTACTTGTGATCGGTCAGCTCATTCGAGTGTACCCCATTCGTTCGGTTCCTGCCACATCCTGTATTCACCTACGTGCTCCACCATTAGCTGTACTTCACCTTCAACATTTGTGGTAAGTCATCATCAATTACATCTTGGCACTAGCTGGCTCGCTACATTAGTACATGCATGTGTATGTACAGTNTTGTGGTAAGTCATCATCAATTACATCTTGGCACTAGCTGGCTCGCTACATTAGTACATGCATGTGTATGTACAGTACTCGTTACCTATGCAGTCATACAGGAGAGGGGCCCCTGAAAGCAATGAGTGGGTGCACGCCTGCTGGGGAGAGAGGCATCTCACAGCCCTGCATTCTGCTGCTTTGTGTTGCAGAGGGGCGCGAATAGTAGGCTTCCTCGAGCCCAAATTCGCAGGTGCCACCCCTCCGGGGCAAGCCGTAAAGATGTATCTACAAAAAGGAACAAAACACTGTCCCTTCAGGTATCCAATGTGCACTTGATACAGGATAGCTAGATCCCAGGGTGGGATGACAGACTTTTTTGGTAGCGCTTCCCTTCGCAGGCAGAGCATAAGACTACAAAAATTAAAAATTAAACTCTCATGCTGGTTGAGGGCAGATTCTTTTGTTCATTTACAGCATGTTTTTTTTTTTAATGTATGTTGTGGTTACAGAGGCACGACACACATTTTCTCTGTAGCATATCTAACAATTACTAAAATCATTCGTAATAGGAGCCATGCACAAGGGTCGGTGTTTAGATATTTTCAATTGAGACAAATAAAAAAACTTATGTACTCCCAACCTGCCTGCCACCGCATTCTGAGGCTTTATAGTATGAGGTAGGGATGAGGCTGTAACAGAATGAACGAGTGAGATCATCCACCCAAAAAGTGTCTCACATACAAACAGTCTTTCCTTCACATATCATGCTATCGGTCATGAATGTTAGGTGAATTATTTATGCTCTCCTTGTGTGAATGGCGAGGGGGGGGGGTAATCGATCGATATGGCCCACTCTGACCCCATGAGTGTTTTCAGTTGTAACTGGCTGTGCGTACATGTGTGCCTGGAAGCTACATGCAGCAGCCCTCTGTGGCACACAGGTGTGAATGTAGTTGTGATGGAATACAATGCTGCTCGGGGAGAGAGTCTGGGAATACTCCGAGTGAACCTCTTTTCTTTCTTATTTGTATGTTCCCTATATTGTGTGGGTACTCAATCGAAATGGTATGCTCTTATGGCTCTTATTGTGGGAATATGAAGTGTGTATTGATAGGTTAGACTAGGTGCGAGGCACATGTTTTCAGGCTAGCTTAGGATTATATATTTCTCCCATAGGTTCCTTCCTGGTCGTCCGTTGTTGAGCAGCCCTTCACGCGTTCTGCCAGACTGGCCAGTGGGGACGTCCTTTGCTGGGTTTTCTCCGCCTCTTCCACAAGCAATATGGATTCTGATCATTCTTCCTTTCCATATTTTGCTTCTTTCACAAAACCATCATCACCATCTTCGCAGTCATCATCAAGTTCTTCCACATCACCATTGTCTAAAACACCTATGATGCGACCACTTGCACTACAGTGCAGTTTCTGTGATCGCGTGTTTCATGTTTGCAAGAATGGACTGTGGCATTAGCGCACCTGTGCACTGAACCCATACCAAGAGGTACAGCACATGTGCGATAGGTTTGGGAAGGAGTTTGCTCACGCTGACGAACTTGGCAGACACCTTACAGGCTGCACAGGTCAGATAGGACAGGGCCTTCGACTCATTGCAAGTTCTGCAATGATGGTTTTGCACGCACTTTCGATACACATCGTCACGAACGTGGCTGCTGGGTGAACCTTGATCATAGATCATTGGAATGTGCTAAGTGCAGGAGGCAGTTTACATGAAAAGATAAACTGTATGTGCACAGCTCAAAATGTAATGGGCCGGTCCCACCAAAGGCGAAATCAGCCCATGTGGCTGTGACATCTGCCTCCCAGCCAGGACCATCCAATGCACCACAGTCCATACCATTTATAAGGCCCATATTATTGCTGCCGACAGCCGATCTCTCTGTAGGGTGGACGTCAGTGGCGCCAGCCAGTGTAATGGGTATAGGTTTGTGGAAACGGAGAACGCATTTCGGGGTGTCATGAAGATGTACATCGTCAAGAATACCTGGAGCCATGCCATAGATATTTGAGGCATCCTCGAGGGGATGAAGGCGAATATCATCTGCCAGCTATAACAGGAGATTGAGGACCAGGGGCTGGTTAAGTACAATACTTTTCTGGAGTGTGCATATGGCAAACCTGAGCTGAGTGAATACAAGACAGATCAGCATGCCCTCAAGACGAAGAACGTGACTCTCTTCAATGCTGGTGACATTGAAGATGCTGTGTGGCCACCATTGTCAAGATATGTCAGGAAGAGGAAGAGTACAGGGGGAAGGGAAGTGCCTGGACCCTCAACTCCGTGAAACAGCTTCAGCTGCCCATCAACAGTTTGACCCACTGAGAGCTTCCTCCTACATCGCCCTGCCTGCGCAAATTGAAGACAAGACTGCAATTATTAATCCACAAAACCAGGACTAGCAGTGTTTCAAATCGGTGATCCTGGCTTACTATGTTGAGGGTGCGAATCCTGCATGCATCATCCAACATTATTATGACCTGGAAACACGATTTAACTTTGGTGGACTAGAGTTCCCCACCCCTCCACATGAAAAACCCCTTTTCGAATGGTCCAATCCAGGGGTCAATGTGAACACCCACGCACATGACGACGATGTTAAGGGTGTCCCAATATTATTATCGAAGGAAGAACGGGCTCACCACTTTTATCTATTCCTTATAAAAATGGAAGATACAAATTCACTTTATTGCTACATCTCAGATTTCTCCCGACAGGTACATTCCCAGGTGATGATCATGGGCATGCCATCAAAATTTGCAAACACTGTCTCAAGGGATACCACAATGTTCCACATGTGACAGGGCTTACAGTTGCTGAAACACTGGCTGAGCACATGAGGTATTGTAATGAGCATGTGCTAGTCCAGGCCGACGTGCCTCAGCCGGAGAAGAATGGTGAGCCTATTGTGCTCCAGTTCCAGAATTATCATAAAATCGATAAGTAGTGTACACTGACTTTGAAGCAATGCTAATGCCAGTTTATACATGTCAGCCAAACCCAGAGGCATCCTACACCTATAGGTACCAAAAGCATGAACCCTACAGCTATTGCATATACATCAAGATGGTTAACGACATAATACTGTCCTCCAAGATCTCCTGTCTACCCACAGATATGAAATGGTACACCAGAGAAGATGCATCGAAGTGCTTTATGGAGGAAATCGTGAGAATTGGCAAAATAATGAAGTAGATATGTGGCCAGTCCGAGCCTATGTGAACACTGACTTCTGGCGAACGGACTGGCTACGTTCTGTCCAACACCATCTGCCACTGTTCCGGACCCTTCATCTGCGATAACAGCAAGTTCCACGATCTTGACCATTTCACCAGTATCTTTATTGGAGCAGCATGTAATAACTGTAACAAGCTCCACTGACGCGCCAAGAGACTGCCAATCCTCTTCCACAACTTGATGTACGATGCAAATTTCATTATTAAGCAGCTTGGTGACGATATCCTGGACATATTTATTATCATACACAAAGGGGAGAAACTTTTCACTTTCAGCAGACATTTGGGCAACAAATGTACCATTCAATTTATAGATACATGTATATTTATGTCAGCCAGCCTCGCAAAACTTGGGCAGAACCTACAATTGGTCGAGTTCAAGACTACAGCAGGCTTCTTCAACCCCCGGCAGTTCGAGTTGGTGTGTCGGAAAGGAGTGTTCCCCCTACGACTATGTCGACTCTTAGGGGAATATCGACGAGCCACAGCTGCCAGGAATTGATGCGTTCTACAACCACCTCACTGGATGCAGCATAAGTGACAAGGATTACCATCACGCACATATCGTCTGGGCAGTGTTTGGGTGCCACACACTGCGAGACTACTCAGTGCTGTACTTGAAGATCGATGTGGTGCTGATATGTGATGTCTTCGAGATCTTCCGGGAGCTATGCCTGTCCACTTTCGGACTTGATTGTGCCCACTTTGTGAGTGCCCCCGGATTCTTCTTCGACGCAATGTTGCGCAAGATGCAGGTGGATTCACACTTCCTTAGCGACTATGACGTCCACCTGTTTATCGAGGCTGGTATCCAGGGAGGGGTAGCCCAGTGCATCAAGTGTCACATAGTGGCAAATAATAAGAATGTCACTGCCACATATGATGCTAGCAGGCCATCTAACTACCTCCAGTATGTAGATGCAAATAATTTTATGAGGATGGGCAATGTCCCTGCTGCTGCCATATGGCAGTTTCAAATGGACTGGCATGGATATTGATGTTATGTCCATGCTGGACGAAGGATAAGTTGGCTGCATAATGGAGGTGGATGTAGAGCACCCAGTACCCTACCACACTTCATGAGGACATAAAGACCTTATATTCCTGCTGGTTAACCGCCCCCCCCCCCAGGTTCAATCAAACCAAAGTCATGACCACTCTTGAGACAAAAAATAATTATATTGTACATTACGTTAATCTAAAGCAGGCATTGGGTCGTGGGTTATGGCTCAAGGCTATGGATCTCATCTTACAATTCAACCAGAAGGCCTGGCTGAAGCCTTATGTTGAACTGAATATGGAGAAATGCCAGGCAGCTACGAATGCCTTCGAGAATAACTTTTACAAGCTAATGAACAATGCTAAGTACCATAACCTCATGAATAATAAGCATAAATGCTAGCATGTGGAACTTGTATGCACCGAACTGCATGCGAAGAAGCTTTTCGCCAAACATGCTTTCAAATGTAGAACAATATATGACAAATTTCTATTTTTGGTAAAATTAGATCATGTGAATTTTATATTTGATAAACTGGCTTAACAGTACTTTACCTGTCAAAGACTCTCATGTACTACTTCCAATACCAAGTTATGTAGGCACAGTATGCCAGTAACATGGACCTTGTGTACATAGACACCGAATCCTTTGTCATCGAAATTGCCTGGCCTGACTTCTACAGGGACATCGCCTCAGACCCGGCGCTTATGGCCCAGTTTGGCTCCAGTGCTTACCCTCCCACTCATCCCTGATATTCGCCTGCCTATGCAAGGGTGATTGGTAAATTCAAGGATGAGTGTAGAGGTAAAGATATAATAGAGTTTGTCGGGCTGAGGGCGAAGCTATATACATATAAGTGTAAGGATAAGGTTGTGAAGCGAGCGAAAGGCATACAGAAGTGTTTCGTACAAAATAGCATCACCATAAAAGATTATAAACAAATATTATTGAAACAGCAAATAATGAGAGTATAGGTCAACATCATTAGGTCGCACCATCATAATGTATATACTGAATGCATTAACAAAACTAGCTCTTTCGTGGATGGACGGAAAATGCAAGATCCTGGACCATGTCGTTCATGCCATCCCTTATGTCTACCATGTATAATAATGTCATGTACAAGCACCTCTGGGGCAGGCATGTAGTATCACATACACTGGAGAACCAAAAAAATAGATATAGGCGTGCATATGCAAATAACAGAGGTATGGAACCAATCAGAGTAACGCAATGTAGTCAGCAGCACCTATATAATACAACAAGTGTCTGGCAAAGTTGCTAGATCGGTTACTGCTGCTACAATGGCAGATTATCAACATTTAAGTGAGTTGGAATGTGGCGTTATAGTTGGCGCACGAGAGATGGAACATAGCATCTCCGAGGTAGCGATAAAAAGTGGATTATCGCGTACGACCATTTCACGAGTACCGTGAATATCGGGAATCCTGTAAAACATCAAATCTTCGACATCGCTGCGGCCGGAAAAAGATCGTGAACAAATAGGACAAACGACGACAGACGAGAATAATTAAACGTGACAGACCTGCAACCCTTTCTCAAATTGGTGCCGAATTCAATGCTAGGGCATCAAAAAGTGCCAGCATGCGAACTATTATATGTACCATCAATGATATCGGCTTTCGGAGACGAATGCCCACTCTTGTACCATTGTTGACTGCACAGCACAAAAATTTACGCCTCGCCTGGGCCCGCCAACACCACCATTGGACTGTTGATGACTGTAAACACTTTGCCTGGTCTGACGAGTCTTGTTTCCAATTGTATCGGGAGGATGGACATGTACCGGTATGGAGACTTCCTCATGAATCCATGGACACTACATGTCAACACGGGTCTGTTTAAGCTGGTGGAGGCTCTGTCATGGTATGGAGCATGTGCAGTTGGCGTGAAATGGGACCCCTGATACATCTAAATACGACTCTGAAAGGTGACAGATACGTAAGCATCCTGTCCTATCACCTGCACCCATTTATGTCCCTTGTGCGTTCCGACAGACGTGGACAATTCTAGCACGACAATGCGACATCCCACACATCGAGAATTGCTATCGAGTGGCTTCAGGAACAATCTTCTGACTTTAGACACTTCTATTGGCTACATAAATCACCAGACATGAATATTATTGAGCATATCTGGGATGCCTTGCAACATGCTGTTCAGAAGAGATCTCCACCTCCTCGCACTTCTATGAATTTGTACACTGCCCTGTAGGATTCATGGTGTGAATTGCCTCCTGCATACCTTCAGACAATAGTCGAGTCCATGCCACGTCGTATTGCGGCATTTCTGCGTGCTCGCCGAGGCCCTACTTGATATTAGGCAGATGTACCAGTTTTTTTGGCCTTTCATTGTATGTATCTGTCCCCGGGAAGGTGAATGGGGTCGGGATGCGTAGTAGGAGGCCGTTCCCCGCCCCCGGGATTGTCGAAGCTTAAGCTCTTCCATTCCCCTCTTCCACGACGAATTATGTGTGTGTTTTTTCCAGCAGCATATTATAGCACATGCAAGAGTGATATTTAACTATTCAGATATGCTGTTGTTAATGTTGGCTGGTAGCAGTATGTCCTGCTTTATTATGTACTGTTCCTGCAATCACTCATGTGCGTACTTGTACACAGTTCCAGTTGTTTTTTCTTCAGCATACTATAGAACATGCAAGAGCTTATTTCATCTTGTCAGGTATGCTGGCTGGTAACAGTATGTCCTGCTGTGTGTATGTAATTTTTCTGCAATCACTTGTGTGCATACTTGTACACTGTTCCAGTTATGTATATTTCCAGGATACTATAGCAATGCAACAGCCATATTCATCTTGTCAGGTATGCGGATTGGTAGCATTCTATAGCCCGTGCAAGAGGTATCCTTATGTTGTAAGGGGTGTTACCAGTTTAACCTGCTGTGTGTTTGTAGTGCTCTTTTCAACATCATTCATTAGCATGTGCAAGAGTCATATTTATCTTCTCAGGAATGTTCCTGTTGGTGGATGGTAGCAATTTTGAATGGTGGCATGCTGTAGTCCGTGCAAGAGGTATCCTAATTATGTCAGGCATTTTACCGATATGTCATGAAATATATACTATTTCACGTTCTACAATCATTCGTGTATGTACTCGTGCAAGGGATTTGTCATCTATGTTCGGTTTCCGACCTGGGCTTGTGAATGTGAAATGGTATTAGTATCACACTAGTACCTACTCCAGTAACTAGTGGCAGCATCGTACTTTCTTTTTTTCGCTAGTTATTTCACTGTCCCCACTTTTCTCTTCACCAACCTCTACTGTACTCTTCCCTGTCGCTGTAGCCTGTATGTACATGTTCCTTCGTCCACTTTTGATTTTTTTAGGTGAGTCGTTTTTTCCCTCCTGGCATTGTAAGCCGCCTGTAGACTGTACTTGTAGCACCACTCATGTTTTTTTTTCCACAAACGCATACACATACACAACTGGTTTTTGTATAAGGAATAAAATTCCGGTATTGTTTTTGCTGGTATAGTGTACTGCCACGGTCCCAAGCCTGAGAGCCGTCTGCATGGCATAACCACGCGGACGGTAAAGTGCGAGGGCAATGCTGTGGGAGTGGTGAGAGAGAGCACCCATGCTGCTGCTGACGACGTCGTGTAAGTGTAATTATCCTAGTGGTAGTTGTTACAGAACGAAATGTTTTCACATGTGTGTGAGTTAGGCCGATGCGCATATGAGCATTATTTATTCTCTTAATACTTCTCATGCGATGACGGACATGTGGTCAGGGCATCTGACTGGCGAGCCGAGGGTAGCTGGAACGATCCCACATGTCTCCTGCATTTTTTAAGATCACAAAACACTACAAATGATTCCCGCACTCCTGGCGGCTGCCATTTGAACTACACTCCCCGATGCTAGCACGCCTCTACAGGCACATAGCGGGCTAACACTAACAACATGGCCACACCGAGGCGAGAACGTGAAGTGGGGACATCGAGAACATACAAAAGGCAGGAAGGAAACTGGGAGAACTCTGATGAAACCCCCCGGGATAGAGCCTGGCATCCTGGTGGGGACCTGGGAGGGATAGTATGGAAAAAATCCTGGAATTATAGCAGGGAATCGGGAGGGTTGGCATAAAGAAAACCCTTCACATGGAATGCAAGAGTGTGAAGTGGCGACATTTGGTAGGAAGGAATGAGAGAGCATGAGAAAATATAGGTTATCGGGAGGACTCTGAGAAAAACCCCACACCAAATGCAAGACCATGAAGTGGGGACATCGAAGATGGCTACCATTGGCTAGGAAGTACAGAATGGAAGGGGAAATCTAAGATGGCCGACATTGACAAGGAATGACAATGACAGAGCAGAAATTTTCCATGTGACATCATCCAATATGGCGGTTATGCCTCTGCAGCGCTGATGCCCCACGCCCTTGATGGTGAATAGCAATTTTCTAATTCGTAACAACAAAGCTCGTAAGTACATCCATGTTGATTTTGCGTCTACTCCACGCTCTGATTTCTTTTTCTTCTTCATTTCTCTTGCAAACTGTCCGACAAGATTTTTCAGTTTCCTTTCGACTTCATTATCTGGCATATTCAATTACATTTAGCAGAAACTGCATCTTACCTAGCATTTTAACATTTATAATTTACGTTTTTCGGGTCCCACAGTACTTCATGTGAACGATAGAGTTCACTCTATTATTTTCTGCAGTCGTGTGACCAAGTCACCTCAGTGTAGACGCGGCATAATGTTCCATAATTTGTCAGAATGAATGCAACATTATACAGAATACAGTATATAGTTTATGTCGACAGTAAGTTTACAGTTATGAAACAATCGGTTGTGAGATTTTTTGAAAGAAAAACGATTAAACTTTGGAAATCATGTCTCAATTTTTATTTATCTACTGAATTTAATAACTACTTATACATTAAAACAGATAATTGTGGAACTGACGAAATTTATTTTCTACAACCTAAATTTTACTTTGATATTATTTTTTATGCTTTTTGCAGAGTACCCATTATCAATATTTTATATGTAACGAGGCTATAGTTAGCACTTCTGAAAATATATTAAAGAGAAAATACGGCTTGAACCCCGCGTCATAATCTCGGTTTATTACAATTTCACTACATCTGCAAGTTCCGGTAAAGTTCAGTTATTCTCAGTAAACAATCCTGTCTCGAGCAGGGTGGAAACCAGCAGGGCACGGAAATGAATTCCAGCTTATAAAAGTGCTCGTCAGTAGTATCGGAACAATAACTGGCATTACTGGAACAACTTGGCAGTGAAATCTGTCATTATCGGAATGCCGCGTGTCTACCCTAAGGTCCACACTTCACGGGGATGTGCATTATATCTGTGTCGTTCGCAGCTAGCGTAAGTTCGTAGAGCAATAAATTAGGGTCAATATATTAATAGACAGTTTATTTCTTTTTGTTTTTACCACATGAATACAAGCGGGAACGGTAGTTGCACACGTATTCCGCAAGCATCACTACTACATTGGGATGTCATAGTTGTGGCTGGGAAGATGGTGCAACATAAAAATAAAGCTTTTATGTTATACCTTTTGTAACTTCACAACCGAAGCCTACGAAATTTGGCATGTAAGTATTACTATTGTAGCCATGTTTATATATACAATTTAAATTGATCATGCACATATTTTCAAAATGGTGGCAATATATATTTTTTAGGTTCATTTGCAATAACCACCATACTGTTTGACCAATTTCAACCAAACTTGTTAAGCTGAAAATTTCTTCTACATACCTCAAATGTGTAAATTCATGATCTATTTTGCCAGCCATTTTGTAAGATATCGCCAAGTGAAGAATAAAGTTTTAATGTCATATCTCCGTAAACAATCNCCTATTTTGCCAGCCATTTTGTAAGATATCGCCAAGTGAAGAATAAAGTTTTAATGTCATATCTCCGTAAACAATCAACAGATTCCTACCAAATTTGACACTCAAGTAATACTATGGTAGGTCAGTAAATTGGCATGTTTTAGTAGGTCAGAATAATATTTTCAAAATAGAGGCAATATAAGAGTTTAAATTTACTATTCTACATCTACGAAACCAAGCAACTAATTTAAACATTTCTTTGTATGCTGGCATTGTATTTTACAACTAGCAAGTGTGTCTACACAGAAACTCTTTTATCGGCCATTTTGTAAGATAATGCAACATGAATAAATTAAGTTTTGTCTTATCTCGGGAAATTTGCTCCACCGATTAATACCAAATTTGGCAAACAACTAGGACTATAGATGGTCATGTAAATGGCTATGTTTAAAGTGAGGCTGACAATTATTTTACTTAAATAGGTTATATATATGAAATAACGATACCAATTTCAACTTAACTTTGTGTGCTGGCAGTATATATTACAACAATTGAATTTGTCTACAAAAGGCATCTTTTATCTGTCATTCGTAAGATAGAGCCACATGAATAAATAACAATTATGTCATACCTCGGGAAACAATCAACCGATTCCAACCTAAGTTGGCAAACAAGTAGTACTTTGGTAGGCCATGTATAAGGATAGCCTATGTTTTAAAACGGCCAGACACCTATTTTCAAAATAGCGGACATATGAACACTTTAGAATAGTATGCTATATCTACGAAACAATGCAATCCATTTCAACTTAACTTTGTATGCTGGCATTATCCTTGCAAACAGGAAATTAGCTTATGTATAAACTCATTTATCAGCCGTTTTGGAAGGTAGCACCATTTGATAAATTATTTTTTTTGTCCTAGCTCGGGAAACAAATAACTGATACCCACCAAATAAAGTAGACAAGTTAAACTTTTGTGGTTAATCTAAATTAACATGTCTAAAGGGGGTTGTTACATATTTTCAAAATAACAGCCAAGTAAATATTTTAGGTTAATATGCTTGNAATTAACATGTCTAAAGGGGGTTGTTACATATTTTCAAAATAACAGCCAAGTAAATATTTTAGGTTAATATGCTTGATATATGTACCAAACAATTTCAACCGTTTTAATATATAGCAGTATCTATGGCAAACACAGAATGTGCCAATGCATAATGTTTTTTTCAGTAATGAAGAGTATTACTCATTTACCCTGAAAAATGTCATGTCAGGGACCATTCAACCGATTCCCACAGAACTTTTCAAAGAAGACGTTCTACAGTAGGCCATTTTTAAAGGGTTTTTGGCTGTTTTACAGTGTGGCTGCCACATAAATCATTTAGATAAATTTNTCTACAGTAGGCCATTTTTAAAGGGTTTTTGGCTGTTTTACAGTGTGGCTGCCACATAAATCATTTAGATAAATTTGTCACATCTATAAAACAATTTAACCAATTTCAATTAAACAACTTTGCATGCTGAGAGTATCGATTTAAAGCATCAAATGTGCTAATATAGCTCATATTTTGCCATATTTTCTAAGATAGTGCCAGGTAATAATATGCAACATTTATGCCATATCTCGGGAACCAATCATCTAGTTCCCACCTAATTTTCCACTCAAGTAGTAACAATGGACCAAGTAAACTTTCATAATTAAAGTGGCTCAAATTTTTTTATGAAAAAGGTGCAATATAAATTATTGAGATAAGTTTACCATATCTACAAAATAATTTGATAAATTTCAACCAAACCTACCATCTAACCATTCAAGAACTTCATCAAAATGATTTGCATCAATGCTGACAATATCTATTTGGCTCATCAGATGTGCCTATAATGATCCTGTTCTTATGACTTTTGGTACGATAGCGCCAAATGAGAAACTAATGCTTTTATGCCATATATCGGAAACGAGTGAAACTATTTCCATCAAATTCTTCACAAAATTAGTGCATTGGCAGGCCATGTAAACTTACATTACTTAAGGGATTCACACATTTGTTTTTAAATTGATGTCCCTGTAAATATTTGAAGTTGGTAAACCCAGTCTATCAAAACTTTCAACTGATTAAAACCGAAGTTGATGCTCTGAATCCTACCTCCGTAATGTAGTTGGTTGCACGCCAGGTTACGGTATGATGCCTTCTGTGTTCGACTTCCAGATGAGACACACGTGTAATTGTAATTGTCTTACTTGTATTGNGGTTACGGTATGATGCCTTCTGTGTTCGACTTCCAGATGAGACACACGTGTAATTGTAATTGTCTTACTTGTATTGCATTTGTTTCAGGTTGCATCTCTAATGATATCGCTATCAACTAAATGTTAAGACCCACCTACCATCTAACCTTTAAAAAACTTCATCAAAATTATTTGCAGCCATGTACAGGAAAGTAAGCTCACTAGTTGTATAGATAACTTCTTGTTCGTATTTTGGTACGTCCTTATTTACACGAAAGCGTGTATAAATAGAAGTGCATAGGTTCGTAGAATCTAAATATATTTATATTGTTTTCATTGTGACATATTAAATAAAAGTACACGAATATTAGAGCTATGAAATTTCTTTGGCATTGGTGGAAACGTATTATCCTGCAGGAGCCTGATAATACATTAGACCAATCCCAACAGTAACACGTTCTTAGAAAGTGTGCGAATGCACACACATATGCACGCATGAAGAATGCCTATGGACGTCTGTGTTCACATTTTCATCCTCCAACGAACATATTCATGAACACATCCCATGCGCATACACATGTGCACTACTGCTCACTCTTATATGCATACTCGCATGCCCAACACATATTTATATATATCGACGTGTGCAAACTCACACACAATGATCACACACATGCACACATGTTGACCTACATATCCATGCATACNTATATATCGACGTGTGCAAACTCACACACAATGATCACACACATGCACACATGTTGACCTACATATCCATGCATACTCACACACACATACACCGGCTGAATCAACTAAAACCTGAACCACAAATATTTCTGAAATGGAAGGTGCTAATGATGCGATGGTTTCACAGAATTAAAGTTTAGGCAAGGTCTCATAATTGCAGCCCAGACACACATTTTAATAAGTTTTAGAATGTGTAATCCTTGAACAAAGTTACATTTTTTTCAAAAGAAACAATGCCTATTCTCATCAAGAAAATAAAACTAAAGGATTTAAGAATGTCAATGGTGTTTTTTGCATGATTCTAGTGCATTTAGTATATGTGCTATCGTAATATGACAATATTAAATATCTACAGTAGTCTGCTCAATTTAACTGCTTAGTTACTAGGCTATGATGTTCGTATGTTTACTTTTCTGTTATAGTATTTGTGCCTTCCTTCTGAATGTGGAAGAAATCACATGTTACATCTTGTACATCTATGTGATTTTACTGTAACATGTATCAGCACTCTCTAGAAATACAAAAGTGAATAAACAAATTCTGTGAATTCTGAAGAAGAAAGAGAAAATTGTTCTTCGCAGGTTGTGTTCAAAATTAAGACCAACAGCTACAATAAAGATTCNATTCTGAAGAAGAAAGAGAAAATTGTTCTTCGCAGGTTGTGTTCAAAATTAAGACCAACAGCTACAATAAAGATTCCAGTCTGTCAATATAAATATTGCTGCACATGTTGTATAATTTCAGTAGAAATCTCAGAACAGGCAGAGGTAATACGTTGCTTCATATATTCTGGTTATAGACAGTGTCTTTTATCGTTCACCACCAAACAAATCTAAAGTGATCAGGTCTGGTGCAAATGTAGNATTCTGGTTATAGACAGTGTCTTTTATCGTTCACCACCAAACAAATCTAAAGTGATCAGGTCTGGTGCAAATGTAGGTCAATATAAAAACCCCTTTCATCCAATCCAACTATTTTGAAATAATGGTTGAAGACAAGCTGCGGTACGTCTTGCACTATGCGCTTGGCATCCATCATTCTGGTTCCACAGGATCATGTCGTTTAACATCTGTGAAGTTCTTCTGTTAAGAGATTGACATAGTTTTGGGAATCCACTGTTCATTCCATGAAAAAGGACCTATGCAATGATGGTTCACTATTTCAGAACACACATTTACACTCCATGGACTCTGATGTTCCACTTGACGAAGTCAATGGGTATTGTTTGGTGACTAACAGTGCATGCTTCTGAGGTTGACTTGGCCATGATTTATAAATATTGCTTCATTTTTAAACAACAAACATGACAAATCTGGTATATCATGTTTTAATGCCCATGTACAAAAGTTAACACGATTCTCAAAATCGTTTCCATGTAGCTTTTGATGGAGAGAGACATGATACGGATGGAACTTATGACAACGCAGAAGGCATAGTACACTTGCTCGACTCATGCCACTCCCTCTTGCGATTGCAAGGTAGCTAACTTGCGGAACTACAGCAACAGTAGCTAGAACAGTAAAAGCATCCTATTCCCTGGTCACTCGTTTGTTTACTGTTACGTTTTCGAGGTGTTACACTTCCAGTATCCCGTAATTGGTTAGTGGTTCGCAAATAATTGTCGAGGTGGTTTACGTCTATTGGGATATAGTTCATCGTGATATATATATATATATATACAAGAACGAACAGCATTATTCCTACATTCATCATACACCATGAGCATGTCGGCTTTTTCAGCATTAGTAAATACCATCTTCCAGCACATCCTATGTCTAGATAGTATGAACTATCACAAAATACTAACATGGGGGTCCCATTGTAATCAGTGCAAAAGAAACAGAATCTTAATAAACCAACGAATATCGTAGCCTAGTAACTAAGCAGTTAAATGGAGCAGACAACTGTAGGATTTTAAAATGTTCATATTACGATAGCACGTGAACTACTTGTACTAGTATCCTGCAAAAACACCATAGACATTCTAATTTCACTCTAACTTTATTTTCTTGATGTGACTAGACCTTGTTCCATTCGAAGAAATATAACTTTGGTCAAGAAATACACATTCTAAAACTTTTTAAAATTTGTGTCTTGGCTGCAATTATGAGCATTTGTCTAAACTTCAATGTAGTAAAACCAGCAAATCAATAGAACCTTTTGTTTCAGAAATATTTGCTGTGAAAATGTTAGGTGATTGATCCTGTATGCTCACACCTGTGTATATTACAACATAAATCGCTGAGCACTGAATTGGAATTAATGATTTTGCTACCAAGAAAATAAAAACTTATTTAGTTGTAGTTTATGAATATATCTGGGGAAAAAATATTTTGAACATAAACAGGTAATTAATTGAAGGCCGCTACTCACCAGGATTCGATTTAACATTCCTAACATCGATTCACTAGCATTAAACCACAATTAAAATTATTTTTGAATATTAATTTTTCTGTTTACTTTAAAAAATTTTATATATGACCTTAATTAAGGATCGCACACAAGCAAGCAATGATTATAAATGTAATTTAAAATGTTAAATTTAGGCCTATAACGTTTAGGCCGAATGTCTGAAATATATATATAAGTAACCATGAGTTCTATAGTTCAGGAAGCTACATAGAATATCCATGTTTTGCCTCAGACTCGAACCCAAAACCCCCTTTCACCATCTACCGGTGCATAACCAATGACGCTACGGCGGTCATCACACATAACACTTTATCTTTTTGGTGCTAATTCCGTGTTGCAGACATTTAAAATTTGTTTGGAAATTTAATAATATAATAATTTGAAAAATGTTTAGATATAAAAACGATCGCCCACATAATTTAGTTTAATAAAATTATGTTCTTATAATTTTAATCTTAACAGTATCTATGAAAAGAATGAAAATTTATAACATGGGATGAAATGGCATTAGTAGTTNGGTGATTGATCCTGTATGCTCACACCTGTGTATATTACAACATAAATCGCTGAGCACTGAATTGGAATTAATGATTCTGCTACCAAGAAAATAAAAACTTATTTTGTTGTAGTTTATGAATATATCTGGGGAAAAAATATTTTGAACATAAACAGGTAATTAATTGAAGGCCGCTACTCACCAGGATTCGATTTAACATTCCTAACATCGATTCACTAGCATTAAACCACAATTAAAATTATTTTTGAATATTTATTTTTCTGTTTACTTTAAAAAAATTTATATATGACCTTAATTAAGGATCGCACACAAGCAAGCAATGATTATAAATGTAATTTAAAATGTTAAATTTAGGCCTATAACGTTTAGGCCGAATGTCTGAAATATATATATAAGTAACCATGAGTTCTATAGTTCAGGAAGCTACATAGAATATCCATGTTTTGCCTCAGACTCGAACCCAAAACCCCCTTGCACCATCTACCGGTGCATAACCAATGACGCTACGGCGGTCATCACACATAACACTTTATCTTTTTGGTGCTAATTCCGTGTTGCAGACATTTAAAATTTGTTTGGAAATTTAATAATATAATAATTTAAAAAATGTTTAGATATAAAAACGATCGCCCACATAATTTAGTTTAATAAAATTATGTTGTTATAATTTTAATCTTAACAGTATCTATGAAAAGAATGAAAATTTATAACATGGGATGAAATGGCATTAGTAGTTATAATCACTCGCAAAAAATTGTTGTGCTTTACTTTGACGAACATCTATCACGCGAAGTAATATCGCACTCTTGCTCTTCGAAAATCTTACATTAGCAGTTTTATAAATGGAGACGATATACTCACACGCAATTTACGACTTGTTATAATAATAGGAGAACCATCACAGTGTACCTTCAGTACTATGATAATTAACTTCAGAGCCACGCAGCTGACAATTTCACTAAAACAGGTAAGGTTTTTTTCTTACTTATTTGGTAATATATTCTGTTGGCATGGGAACGCAGCTGTTCGTAAAACTCGTTGCGAATTAAATCAGATACATTCCCAGTGACAGTTTTTTTTTATTTGGGTAGCAGTAACGTAATGAGAGTGGTACGTGATACACCTGTTCCATTTCGCTTCTCTGAGAAGCATGCGCGACTGCAGAGGAGGGGACCATCATATGCGCACTAGAAGAGGTTCAATCGTGTTACTGCGCGCAGTCGGCATTCCCGGAGGTTCTCACGAAACTCGCTGTGAGATATCAGTCTTGGGAGACGGCAGAATAATGCTATTCGTCGGATGCAGACAGATGGCCGGCTCTGTTTTATAAAGTGAGTGCACTTTTTCAGTAGCGTATATTTCAAAGTATTTCTGCACAATAGGTTGCACCTAAAATAGGCAACGTTTGTAGGTGAACTTTATTTACGTTAAACAAGTAGTGGTTCATTACAGAGTCAAAGCTTGACATTACGCCTGTTTTTTGTCGGGGATTACTTGGTATGTTCCGTTGTAAGTAGTTTTCTTGTTATGTTTAAAAACGTGGCATATATTTCTATTAAAATTTTTTCAGACCGGTGTTAAATTCTTTAATGCAATTTTCTTTAAATTGTATCTATTTCTAAGTAAAATTTAAAAAAATTAATTAATATAAACACAACAAAAACCCGGTTTAAAATAACGTACATAATTTTAGCATGCCTGTTCAAATGGCTGCGCTAAAGATTTTTTTTTTAACCTAAAGAGCCAGTTTTACGCACCAAGTTGCTAAATATCACTACGCCTATTGTTGAATCAAAATTAAAACCAGTAAATCAGTGCTACAGAGAACTTCCAAGATTTACTATCTTTCTACGAAAAATTTCCTTGCACTTTTTAAACTCATATGTCCAACGTACACATAAATACCCCAATAAAGTTATTACTTTCTTGAAAGAATAACAGATACTTAGTTATGCATAAAGGCAGAAGTAACAAAAAAGTTCAGCAGTTACAAAAATATAAAAACCGTTTATTAGAAGAGTTACAGCGAGCTGTCAATGTAAATTTTTACAGAGATTTTTGTAATGTTTATTACAAACAAATGTTTTTGCGACACTCATTATAATTTTAGTATTTCATTCATAAATTAATAATTTGCGATTGCAAAAAACAACGTTTTCATTGGGAATGTTTGGGTCCTAAGGGAAAAAATTAAAATTACCTAAGTTAATTATTAAGTTGTTATAGAAGCACTAAGTTAAATAATTGTAAAATGCAAGGAAACAAGAGTACCAGTACACCGCTTAGGAGGACAAGAAAAATTAGGATGCTATTAACAAACAATCTTCACTACGGAAAGTATCAACCATTATGAGCATTTAATAATAATAATAATAATTCATAAATATATTAGCTTTGTACAGCAAGAAAGTGCTGTATATATACCCGGAAATAGAAAGTGCTTTATGAAAATGACGAAACAAATAAAAGCGAAGCAAGTGTAATCCTATTTTACTTATCATCGCCAGGTGTTCGAGTTGTTTATTTTAGAATACTTTTCGTATGACGAATCCCGATATAACTAGTTACTTTTATAACGAATTTCTGGACCGTGATTTATTATCATTCCACTTTAAGTGTGATTGTATGTGTTAAAAAAATGCATATATATCTACACGTGTGTGTACATACGTATAGGTTTATGTGTGTGTATACACATATATACATATATTATTATTCAGTAAACTTTCCTAAACTGTTATGGAAGTTTTTAACCCATTTATATAATGTAGAAATTCACTTCATCACTTTGCAAACGTACAAATGCTACTATACACAGTTTACAACTTCACTTCGCATTTGACTCTTTCCTGAACAAATGAAGGAAGGCTACAGTAATTGTAAGGGGAAATATTTATTATTCGTGCTTTCTCAATAGTTGTTTATATTGGTGTAGTGAATTTGCAAAAACATTTTACAGCGAATGCATGCATGCTACACAAATTCGCAAAAACAAACAACAGATATATACATGCATATGTACATGCATGTGAATAATATCCTTAATTTTACACATACACATGCATTAATAAGTACATACACAATGCGGGAAACCGACGGTTGTAATATAGTTTTATTTGGAAATTGATAAATTCTTGTAAGTGTCGTTAATTCTGCTGAGCTAACTTTCGCTTGTGAGTGTATGTATATAAATATAAATGTGTATATATTCATATATATGCATATATATGTGTGTGTGGGTTTATAGGCTGTTCGCGGTATACTGAGCACTTGTGAAAGCCCTGCTTAAGATCGGTTTGTATGCACTTTCGTGTATTATTTCACCATAAGAAACATTAACATTACCATGGGCCTTATCACATTGTTCATGCGTCGGACAAGTGGAATGGCGAATTTATTATAAAAGTAAATATTTTAAATTTTCTCTAATTCGTACACTTATGTGCATTAAATAAACAGAAAGGAAATGAAATCATCTTAGTATTCACAAATATTTACCTTGCAATTTTAGTTCAACGTTAAGACCTGGAACTACTTTCCATCCGTCGTTACCATTTTTACTGGGCGCATGTTGGTCAGTCTGCCTGTTAATACATGTAGGTAGAAGAAGTGGAAATTTTAAAATGTTGATTTCAAAAGAGTTCAATTAACCGTAAACAGCCCATATATATATATATATATACACACAGAGAAAAAAAAATAATTTACTGGTTTTATTTATTTATCTACAATAGAAATGTGCTACTTACGTGAAATATGTTTGCAANGAAAAAAAAATAATTTACTGGTTTTATTTATTTATCTACAATAGAAATGTGCTACTTACGTGAAATATGTTTGCAAAACTTTAATATATAAACAATTATACACAGTGTAGGATTTGAAAAGAAATTCTGAAGTTTCTATGTTGTTGTGGAGGGATTTGTAGTAAATTTGGTACTAAACATGCCTGGTGCTTGTTTTCAAAATTGTTTCTTTTTTTCATGTCTGCCACGTCATTTCTCAGCAATCATTTGACGATTTAAACCAAATTTGGTATATTGTAATTTCATCATGTAAACATGTAATGTAGAANTTTCTCAGCAATCATTTGACGATTTAAACCAAATTTGGTATATTGTAATTTCATCATGTAAACATGTAATGTAGAATGTAATATTGTTATACGTCTACCTTTGTGTAAGATACCACTACAAAAAACAAACAAAAAGCTTTTAATTTATATCTCGTAAACTACTCATACCGACTCTGACCAAATTTGGCAACTAAGTAGCATGTACACATATACGGATAAGCGACTTTGTTTTATACTATTTAAAGATGAGCACTATCCGAATGATTATAATGGTTATTTTAATATCTTATACAAAGTGATAAAACATATGAGTACCGATTTTTGGAAGTGATCATATAGTTCAAAAAATTATCTATCTTTAAAATCGAAGTCGTTATATGTTCAAAATGTGTACAATACTTGATTATAAACATTTGGTTAACTTTATTGTATAAATTCTCCATAATCAAATTTACAATGTATACTGATTGTTTCAAATGCAATTTAAATTTAAACTTTACTACAAATGGAATGAAAAATATTTTGCTAGTACCATAATTTTTTTTCTTTTTTTTTCAAAATCATTTTTTGTGTAAAATATTTTCCAACATTTACACATGTTAGAATTTTCAGCTTCCAAAATAAGAGTATCAATTTAATACCAGACAATTAAATTATAAATTAATTTGGCAAACATATTTGTAATTTTTTTTGCTGATATTAATATTTTTATTAATCAGGTGACAACGTTTTGTTATTATTTAGTTTAAAAATTAGGTTCTTTCTCTGTAATATTAATATCACATGATTTTTTGTTAGTTTCATTACGTATTAAATATGTTCTGTTATATTTAATTGGAGCTATACTTGCAGTATTATAAATTATAATAATTAAAATAGCTATTTATCCAACACTGAGCTATTAATACTTAACATGGATATGTAATTAATTTGTTTTTAAAGTATACATGTACACATTTGAATAAAAGGAACACTTTTTTTTTAACACTAGTGTTTAAAATCCTGATAAAATTAGCATTTATTCTAAAGAATGGCGAGTTATTTTATAATAATACTGGAGTTATTATTTCTGGTCCAAGTAAATATAGTAAAACAACATTATTTACGGTGTAATCCCACACTATACGTGTTGCCAAGTTATGTACGACCCCGACACTGTGAGTGTGACCAAACTCGACCCTCCTCCCCCAGGCAGACCCGATCGCAGCTACGTCGCTCGGTGGCCGGGGAATGATTGACAGCCAACCTAACTGGCGTCACAGCCCTTCCTCCCCCTGACTGATGGGTAAGTTAAACAAGGTGAATCAAATGAATTAACAACGCATATACTAATATAACCCATTATATATTTAAAAAATTTCAGTTCTACAAGTACAACAAAAATGTAACTGTAAAAAAAATGTGCGTGTTACATCTTTACATCTCATATTTATAATGTTTATTAACTCTTGTTGTTGAGCAATACGCATAATACTATTTTAAAATATTATAATTATAAAGGACATTTTCAGCACAGCATTTAGAAATCCTTTTTAAATGTTAACATATGTAACAGAGTTCCGGTGTCAATATATGATTGTTTATAGAAATATCGATCTTAATATAATTGCATACACTAATTACTAGAAACAATATTATGAACTGTAATTATTACATGCATTTGGGTGTTCCTTTGAATATCAATTTTGAATTTGATTGATAATAAGATACAACGTTTATAACAGGCGTAATATTTATATAAAAAATAAAATTTACATTAAACGAAAACGTACAATATACCAACATATATATACACTTAAAATCCAAAAACACTGATACATCTTCCTAATATCGTNGTGGCATGGACTCGACTAATGCCTGAAGGTATGCAGGAGGCAATTCTCACCATGAATCCTGCAGGGCAGTCCACAATCCAATCTGCTCCAATTTTAGAGGGGTTGCACGTCTGTCACTTTTAATGATTCTCGTCAGTCGTCGTTTGTCCCGTTCTTTCACGATCTTTTTCCGGCCACAGCGAATTCGAAGATGTGATGTTTTACCGGATTCCCGATATTCACGGTACACTCGTGAAATGGTCGTACGCGAACATCCAAATGTTATAGCTACATCGGAGATGCTATGTCCCATCTCTCGTGCGCCGACTATAACACCACGTTCAAACTCGCTTAAATCTTGATAATCTGCCATTGTAGCTGCAGTAACCGATCTAGCTGCCGACCGCATCGCGTTACTCTTATTGGTTCCATACCTCTGTTATTTGCACACGCACGCCTATACCAGTGTTTTTGGCTCTTCAGTGTATATATGTGTGTGTGTGTNTGGTTCCATACCTCTGTTATTTGCACACGCACGCCTATACCAGTGTTTTTGGCTCTTCAGTGTATATATGTGTGTGTAAGTGTTTACGCGTGTGTATGTGTGTGTGAGTTTCGTCTTTTATAATACAATTTTATGAGGCCACATGAATTTTTTCTCTATCGTTAAGTTTTTAAGTCTTTCATTTCGTGTTCGCGTAACCATCATAGCGCTCGGTTTGAAGTTTTAAACTACATTAAATGTGATAAAGTGAGTGTATTAATACGTACTATTTGTTTTAACAATCCTAATGTTACCAATTAAACTAAAAACGAAAGTTAAAGTTTTACAAATAATGACTACATATTTTCGATAACGGTTTATAATAAATACAGAGTGAGTATAAAAGAATACCCCAACTTTTAGGGCTTATAATATCAAAACTAAACAACCTACAGCCTTGGTTGACCAGTCAAATGAGCCTTGGAACTGTGAAGTTTGTTTACCCTCAATATATTTAAATGTGAAATTATGTTTGGATGTTTGTTTGTCCCTCTTTCACAACGCAACAGAGCAACGGGTCGACGTGATTTTTTGCACAGAGATAGTTGGAGGACCGGGAAGTGACATGGGCTACTTTTTATCCCGAGAAAATATCTTATTTAAAATTCTTATTAAAATTCTTGTTGGAAAATAAAAAATTACACAAACGGAATAACAATGCAACGTCAACAATGTACCATCGCAACCGAGAACAGATCGACGTAATTTCTTGCACAGAAATAGTTGGAGGGCTGAAACAATAATAATAGTGAATCAAGTCGGAAAAACGTTTGCCGCCAGCGCGCAGTCTTGCAATACGCTGTCTAAAGAGTTAAATATGTAACAATATAATGTAGAAAATAATTGTGTAAAAAAAAAAATACCTAAAAAAAACTCCGCGATAGCATATATCTATCTATAACAAAGAAATACTAATAAGTGTTTTTTCCAGAGATAAAACTTTCCACTCCTTCATTACCAAATTTGTTGGGCGCATGTCTCTTTTCGCCTGGAACGATTTCGTGACACCATGGAAAGCCAAAATGAGGATGGCCGGACTGGGATTCGAACCTCGGTCCTCCTCAAAGCGAATGTATTGGCTTGCCCCTACGCTACTTCGCTCAGGCCGTACCATGAAAAGTTGGCGGCTGCAATTCTGTACTGCGGTAAAAGTTGACAAAGGCTACTATTTATCCCGGAAAAATATATCATTCCATCAAAACATTTTTTCGTAAATTTAGCGCTTGGGGTAAATGCTGCGTCAATTCTCGATATATCGATACTTATAGATATATCAATAAGTATCGATACTTGTCGATATATCTACAAGTGTCCATATGGAAAATAACTTATAGATTGATATGTAATTGAAAAATACATAGTTCCTTGCTATCTATACCCTAACTATTATATAAATGCGAAAGTGTGTTTGTTTGTTTGTTAGTCCTTCTACATCGCAACGGAGCAACGGATCAACGTCAATTTTTGCACAGAGATAGTTGGAGGGTTGGGAAGTGACATAGACTAATTTTTACCCCGAGAAAATTTCTCATTCCCTTGGGGAAATTCTTATTGGAAAATGAAGAAGTACACAAAGGCAATAACAATGCAACGTCGTAACCTATCAACAGATCGACGTAATGTATTGCACATAAATAGTTAGACGGCTAAAAATTGATATTGGCTACTATTTATCGCGAGAAAATATCTCAAAAATTTACTTTCGCGAGTTGGTTTACCGTACGCGGACGTGGAGAGCAATAATGGCGGCGGGTAGAAGCGTCCTCGGAGGGTGGAAAAGGGGAGGAGGGCCTTATTAAAAATAAACCTAAACAATAATTCCGTAGTCCATGCGAGCGGAGACGCGGGCACAGCTAGTACATTCATAAATATTCAATGTGACCACCACGAGCGGCCCGAGCGACATCTACGCGATAATCAAACTAGTTCCACACTCTTGTCAGCATGTCAGGTGTTACGGTTTGGATGGCGTTCGTCATTTTCGTTTTGAAGTCGTCAATGTTAGCTGGCAATGGTTGATCCTTTATGTAACTCCATTAAAAAAAATCGCACGGGGTAAGATCCGGGCTTCTTGGGGGCCAGTAATGAAGAACCTGGTCACCAGCTGCTCCTCGACCAATCTAGCGTTGCGGCAAAGTCTCGTTCCGGTATTCGCGAATAGCTAGGTGCCAATGGGGTGGCGCACCATCCTGCTGGAAAATGAAGTCACCCGCCGCCTCTTCTATCTGAGGAAACAACCACTCTGTAAGCATGTCCAAATAAGGAATTCCATTAACAGTGGGCTCGTGAAAAAAGAAAGGGTCGAAAACAGTGTCTTTGGATACAGCGCAAAACACGTTCACTTTGGTGGAAGCGTGCTCGTGTTCGGTGGTTTCATATGGAGGCTCCTGGCCCCATATCCGCACGTTGTGTCGGTACACCTTACCACTTAACATCTGTATGGAACGTCGCTTCATCGCTAAAAATCAGCTTCGACGTGAAGGCATCGTCTACCTCATCCTGGACACTAAAGGAAACATCAGACCGTCTCCTTCACATTGACATGTCGAATGCGAGCTGGCTTCACCATCACCACCTCAAACCGAAAGTTACGAACGCCATCCAAACTGTAACACCGGACATGCTGACAAGAGCGTGGAACGATTTTGATTATCGCGTAGATGTCGTTCGGGCCGTTCATGGTGGTCACATTGAACATTTACTTCACGGTTACACGGTTCATTTGATTGGTCAATCAAGGTTGTAGGTTGTTTAGTTTTGTTATTATATACTTTAAAAGTTGATGTATTCTTTTTTAATCATCCTGTATTATTTTTCCCTACACAGTGAGTGTTAGCATGGTAGTTTTAATGGTAAGGAAACAGCCTCGAAGTGGGATACTGTGTGTTCAAAACCTGGAAACCAAAATAAATTTTTAATTTTATAAATTGCAGTATATACATGTGTATATATATATAAATATAAACAGTGACAATCGGAAATATGTTTATTTATAGGAATTATTTGACTTAATTCAATAATAAATAATACTTAATTCGCCGCACAGAGTTGGCTGTCACTTATTCAATCAGTGAATTAGTTTCACAGAACAATCAGTGGTTTTTCACACAGATTCTAAGTGGAGCCATCTTCATTGTTTCAAGTAGTTGAATTTCACTCCGATTCAGTGATTTCCCACTAATTCGTTGTGTGTGTGTAGGTGTGTGTGCCTGCCTGGAATTTACATTCTCCGTAAACACAGATTTTTGAAATTCGGTCATCCGAGTGAGTAGTCGTCACCAATGAAAGATTGATATATAAGTGACACATTTAATAATCTATGTTTTTTTTTTNTCATCCGAGTGAGTAGTCGTCACCAATGAAAGATTGATATATAAGTGACACATTTAATAATCTATGTTTTTTTTTTTATTTTACCCCGCATGACAGTATCAGAGCGAACTCCGCGGATTTCAATGAGTAATTATCGGTCGGANGTTTTTTTTTTATTTTACCCCGCATGACAGTATCAGAGCGAACTCCGCGGATTTCAATGAGTAATTATCGGTCGGAGGAATTTTTTCTTTAAAAGTGGATTTTGCGTCGTATACCAAAGCGTGATTTAACCTCGTGCACCAGGTGCCACGTAGAAAGTTTATTACAGTTATTGTGAGAATATTTCAGGCTAATATTTCTAATTGAGTGAGCCGCATAGAGCTTTCAGAATGGTCATGGTGCGGTAACATTTTACTGCACATTTTATGTATATTTTATAGTTCATGACTGTAATGTGTGTCATTAAAAACCAGAATCTAAGAGCCTTTTTTATTCTTGCAAAACTAAGGATTATTATNTCATGACTGTAATGTGTGTCATTAAAAACCAGAATCTAAGAGCCTTTTTTATTCTTGCAAAACTAAGGATTATTATGTATACATGTAAATAAAATTACTAGTGTATTTAATATTTAAGTTGTAGGCATGCATAAAACTTTCCAGGTAACATAATCTATTGAGAATGTAGTCTTGTAATATACTAGGTTTTCCTTATTCCTAAGACGTTTTCTCAATATCTGCGCCCCTGCTCCTGGAGCAGATTGCTTTGTGTTTTAGTTAAGCATTTGGGTCATCATGCCTACTTCATAGATAAATAAGTTGAGTTAAAGTTATTTGCTTNTCATGACTGTAATGTGTGTCATTAAAAACCAGAATCTAAGAGCCTTTTTTATTCTTGCAAAACTAAGGATTATTATATATACATGTAAATAAAATTACTATTGTATTTAATATTTAAGTTGTAGGCATGCATAAAACTTTCCAGGTAACATAATCTATTGAGAATGTAGTCTTGTAATATACTAGGTTTTCCTTATTCCTAAGACGTTTTGTGTTTTAGTTAAGCATTTGGGTCATCATGCCTACTTCATAGATAAATAAGTTGAGTTAAAGTTATTTGCTTNTTTTGTGTTTTAGTTAAGCATTTGGGTCATCATGCCTACTTCATAGATAAATAAGTTGAGTTAAAGTTATTTGCTTATTAACATGCATTCGGCAGGTATTGATGTGAGAGATGATATTGATGTATGATATAAAATATTGGTTATGACAATTAGGGTTTAAAAAAGTGAAAGCAGTAGTGAAATATATGTGATTAAGTTGGCATTCATTGTGACAATTCAGGGGCAGCCGCGGGAATGTTCTGTGTTTACAGATGTCACATTAACTTATTTACGGAGTGTTCCTAAACTTGACAACTATAACGCAAAATCTCTTTTACAATTAATTTTGAAAGTGGCGCCAAGTTGATTCAAGGGCTAATACCTTGTTGTTTTGGGCTAGCATTAGAAATGTTAGTAGAAGATTTAGAGCAAGGATAGTAATGGCCAACTGTTAAATGCTGTTTATGTAAAAGTTGTGCCCTATGAGGGTGAAGGGTGACTTAGAGCGTGATTATATCTAGTGATTTCGGAATAAAATGGAATGGGTGGGTGTCTGAATACATTCAAGACATTATTAACAATACTGCGGCCTTGTTAACTAAATTATCTGGTAAACAGTCAATACATTTAGTTATGAAATATATGGCACTTTATGTTCATCATCAATGTGCCTTCCTACATAAACCGAGGACATTAGTTAAATGAAACTGTGGGCTATTGAAAATCATAACTTGATGCATAGATGTATACAAATTTGGCAGTAGGCATTGAAAAAACGGGGACAGAGCAAAATTATAGGTTTGGTTTACTATAGGATTATATTTAAGGATGGGAAACAGGGTACTTGTTCTTATTGCAGGGAAAGGGGGTATTTGGGTGTGCACTGTAAAATACTGCATTATGAATTGCATAAATGCTATCTATCCATGTGGCAAAGCCAGATGCACGACTAAAAATTGTAAGGAAACTAAGAAAGAAGTACATTGCGGGTTTCCCATAAAGAAAAAGAAAAATATATTTGAATAGAATAAAAAATAGGTGGCAAAAATAGGCGGCAGAAGTGTGTGGGCTATGGTTCACACTGGAGCTACTATGTGTTTCGATAGCCAAACTTTGTTTCAGTGAACTGCTATAATGTAATCCCAAGTAGAATAAGATTATAGTGCATTCGGGTTTTAATGTGCAAGTAGGTAATGGTCAAATGAGTAAAGTCAAATTTTGTGTGTACGTACTAGCGTTTTAAGCTGCATATGCATTCCTGGAGCCGACATGTTTATGTCATGCTGTTGTTTTGTGTAAGTAGCGGCTAGGTCAGTAGATATTTACGGTTATCATGCTAGGCGATCTTAGGGACAGTACTGCGAATTTTTTGTAAGGCTGTTTAATTTTTTTTGCGAGAGGTGGTTGTGATGCCTTGCTTGGCATCACGAGTTTCGTACTCTGAGTGGTGCATAACAGTTTTTATTTTCATTAATTATAGTTGTCTGTGTGCTATCTGCTGAGATTTAAACTTTATTTTAACTATGTGTCACCTAGCTGGGTACGTGAGGTGGGGGGGGGGG
>NQII01000237.1:1085431-1139638 GCA_002778355.1 Clitarchus hookeri | reverse complement strand
GGGGGGGGGGGCAGTGTTTAGTATGCTGCACTTAGTTGAGCTGCCCTCGGCACGAGTGTAGGTTTTGACATGGATTACATGTCTTTCTCGCGCGCTCGGGGGGTAATGCGCGCCGCACTCGCCGTCACGAAAACATGTACCGCGCCTCGCCCCGCTTCTAAGTCCCCGAACGCACGCCGGACCGTGCATATGTACCGATCCACGGAGCAAGGTTGGCCGCACATTATAAATACATTGTTTTATAACGTTCGCCTTATCGCTCCCGGTGGTGCGTCATCGAGTTTGAGACAAATTTTGGCGCAATTTGCAGCACTTTTATTCTTTCGCGCGTCATTGCTCCGAAACTACAAGTGCCACGGACGCGAGTNCTCCGAAACTACAAGTGCCACGGACGCGAGTGAAAGCTCATTCAAAAGGGCTTGAAAGGTTCCCCCTTTCAAGGCAACAACCACTGATCTTATCTGAAAATTTTCGAAGCAGCTGCGCTTTTAACTCGTGAAACAGCGTCATGCCGCGAAAGAAAGGCAAGGATCCGGGTCAAAATCCGCCACAAAACCGACAACCGCCATTAACTTCGACAGAACGAAGCCGCCGGTATATAGAGAAGAAAAAACTAAGAGAATCGGATCACCAGGAAATAAGTTATGGGGCTCCAATTACTAGCGTGCAGAACGAAAACGGCGCGCGCGCCTCTTCTCCGCAGCCGGGTCCCTCGGGAGTGCCACCAAAACGACCGAGGATGTCAGATATGTATTTGTGAATTCTAGACGAAGCTTATGAGACAAATCATGACCCCCGCCCCCCTCCCCACTTGGTCGCGATGGACCCCAACACAGCAGCGTCGTCGCGCTACTCTGGCGCAGACAAACAGTTCGCCAAGCTATTTCTAAACAATTCCTTCGGGCATGTGTGCGGTGTGTGCGATCGCCTTTGGCACAAGGATATATCGAACTACGTGTTTTATTCATTATCCAATACCCTAACATGTTCTGTATGTGCTACAGACAGCGATCTACCAAGGGCAATTTTTTTAGCATGTTTTTGTATGTTGACAGCTGTTAGCTATCGCTGGAAATTAAGCTTATGAAGTTTTGCCTGAAGATATATTCAAGGTCACGAATTTACTCGTTCATTTTTGTGGCACTGAATGAACTCGCTTTTTCATATGAACCTAATTCGTTAGCAGAGTCGACCCGAACATCCGAGGCGCATGGTTGTCAATGGCGCTCTTTCACGGTTTGGACAGAGTGAGACACGGTATGTTCGACCTCGCTCGTTCGCCCAGATAACCATTCTTCCGCCTGAAGGCGCGACGTTGCCACGACACGCACACTCACAAATCCACGCAGCTTTCGCGAAACATTGTTCTTACACGTACAGAGAATCAAAAGGATATACTGGTATTGTACATCCCTACTTATAAGTCATATACATACGATGCTTTAAGGTGAAACAGTGAATGAACCACATAGTTGATACATGAAATAACATTTCCTACATAAATATATGTTTATCCTTTGAGGCAGATGGAACTATCTAACCAAATCAATATAAATCCTATAGTCAGAACTGTGTCATATATAGTTTCTTAATACCTGTGACATTGGAAACAGTATATCTCGCAACATGTGTATATTGCCATGGATTAAAATCATATCGTCCACACACTCAGGCAATATGCAGGCGCCGTATGTTGGTAATGATATGTTTTGGATTGCTAAAAACGTGTTCGCTTGATGCACTGGTGGCAGATATGCAAATAACTCTGCATGCCAGCTGAGAGAGGTGAGGAAATGTACTCTCTCGTTCTCACCAGAGTTGCTCTTCTCGAGATATGTATCCACCTCGACATCTGGCACGCAAGGAACTTCATCGATCTGCCACTCGGTTAACTTACTTCTTCGTTTAGGTGGTGAAGATAGCATGTTCAGCACCTCTGGTCCTCCTTGGTTAACGCCCTGCCGCAATATATTGGCACATAAGCTGCGTACGGAGTTTTAGGATGAAGTTCTGTCGTCTTCAGGAATCGCCGATAAACGTCGGAAAGAAGGCCACAAGAACGTTGCAATGTGATGTAACGAAATATTTCCCACTTCAAATCCAAATTCAGTTGTGCTCTGTTCTTCAGTTCCTTGATTTCGTGAAAATAAAATATATACTTTTATAGTACGAACTGGCATTGAATGTATGGTAAACCAATGTCACGGTTCCACTGTTAATTTGATTGGTCAATCATGGTTGTAGGTTGTTTGGTTTTGATATTATAGACCTTCAAATGTGTGGTTTTCTTTTATACTCATCCTGTACATTATGAACAAATAATGAGATGCAGTTAAAACACCAACATGCTTAAAATACGGGATAAATTCTTTGAAGAGTAATAAAAATACCAAGAATGAGAAAGAGCGACCTCTATCGAAGCTTCCCAACACATCCCAATAAAATACACATTAAAATGCCTAGCACAAAACCCAAACAAATAAAAATAGGGGCAGATCAAAAACCTTATCAAAGAACTCGTATAGTTAAAAACTACTTAAAACACTTACAATGAAATTTTTTTTATTACAAATATAAGTTCTTAACAAAGTTTAGGTCTTCAAGATACTNTACTTAAAACACTTACAATGAAATTTTTTTTATTACAAATATAAGTTCTTAACAAAGTTTAGGTCTTCAAGATACTTAAAAATCTGAATTGAATTGATGGAAAAACGAATAGTATTACACAGATAAAATGGAATGGTTCGCTGTTACTGGGCAATAAGTGCAATGTCACAGAAGCAAATTATTGCTTTTACGTAATACGGCATTGTTTGTAGCCAAGACACGCATGATAGTCCAGGATGGTAAAGTGAGATAGAAAACTAAGATTTGGAAAAAGGATGGAAGCTACCCGACAGGTGCCAGCCACCGTGGTTATGGTGATGTGAGAGTACCATGTATAACCTGCACACTATAGCAGACAACTCTGAAACGAAGATAGCAGTTGGAGTGACTACAGCACCCCAGGCAGCCAGCTAAAGTCCAATAAATCTAGAGGAAAAGTTCTTCAGTAATATCGAGATTTAATTATATAAAATATGGCAGTCTACGCCTGACAAGAAACAAATCATACAAGAAATACAAGAATTTGGATAATTAGAAGGCATGACAGAGCATGAGAAAATTAAAATCCAAGATGGCGGATGCCAAGAAGTATGATAAAAATGAATTGGCGTAGAATTGTTAAATTCGAGTTTGAATGATAGAGTTTGATAAAATCCAAAGGCAAGATAAAAACTGAAACGAAGATGGAGGTTTTTAAAAAAATTTGGCTGTTACAAACTAGGCGGTGACCAAAAACAAGATGGCCACCAGAAATTAGACGGTATTCAGAAAAAAAAATGCAACAAAAAACAAGATGGCTTAAGTGACATCGTCTAGGAAAGTGACCTGGCTCCCCGACTCCCCAGCTACCAGTCTTTGTGATCGGAGACTTTTTCTATCTAACAATAAAGTGAATATATAACTATATCGTGTATGTGTATCATTGTTACCCTGTCTCGGAATGTATTTAGAGAATCTTTCTGATCCTAACAAATTTTTATTGCTCATACATTTTTACTGATTTCACATTACACTCATTACACTCACAGTGAGCGAATGTATTCACAAAACAAAACTTGAAAACAAAACAATATCACTAATCCTTTAAATTGGCGAGCATTTATCTACACCATGCTGGTTTCAATTTTAGGCAAAAGTACGTAAGTCTACATGTAATTAAATAGATTTTTCTTGTCATGTAATGCACGAATGTGAGTCCTATTCCTTCGAACATATTTCAGCCGCGTATGTAAAGAAATATTTAGGTTGATCTCTTTTTTTCGCCGTGATCAGGGTCTATCGATATACATTGCCCCTCGTCATTCACCGCGCACCGTGGAGTGTCGGGTTATCATTAGCGCCAGACACTGACACCCGGATAAGTATATCTGGTAACCCTCCGCTTTTTCATTCTGTGCACTCTTTCCTCTTTGACATCGCAAAAGCTCGCCAAGTTCGTGGCGTTGATTCACCTGTACTGTCCTTCCCATTTTACAATTTCCCATTTTTCGGGCTTCATGTTAGAGAAAGACCTACACTTTCACAGTTTATTACTATTAATACTTTCTTCCTTACAGGTAAAAGGCTTTTGTTCTGGCATTACTGAATGATTAAAAATAGTAAATACATACGTAATATTAAAAAAAAAAAATGTTGCTATTATTTCTGTCGTGAAAGACTTCCGAGGTCGTTGCATTCAAGTTGTTATAACAATAAATATAAGAACACCAGTAAGCAGTATTTTTCCTGTGTTGAAACCAAGAGAACTAACAACCTTAATCTTATTACGCATTTGGAAACATGTTAAGGAATCGTTTTTGGCCAAAACGATGAAAAGAAATATTCCTCTGTGTTTCTTAGAAACAAGTTGTTAGTCATGATGACCAAATATTTGCAAGTATGTTTCCGACTAACGGCATCGTCTGGCACGATTCCCAATTGCGAAAATCCGAGAGTGATCCGGCCTGGGATTGAACACAGTTCACCTTGGTGGTTCACCCATTTGAAATGAGTAACAGGAAACATGTTGGCGTGCGTTAAGAAACGAGGCGTTTTGGGTGAAATGTCCAAAAAGTTTTCGTTTGGTGTGAATAAATTGGAAAAGAACGTAAAGGCCCTTTGCATTTTCGCAAAGGGTACAAAAACTAAACGCAGTAAAAAAAAATAGACGTACTCCACCAAAAAAGCGTAAGTGGTTTCGGTATGAAGGAATTTTGTTCATTCTAAATAGCACAGAATCACAAGACAACGTAACTACTAACTCTAAAGAAATAGATAATGGTAGTAATATTAAAAATATAAACGGTCATGTAAAATTTCTTGGTATAATTTAAAACAAGTATTAATATTTTAAACGCAGTTTATTCTACGAAAGCAGAGATACGCTCACAGTATGTACTTTACACTGAAATTTTCTAATATTGTGATATCCTACAAATATTATAAATGCGAAAGTCTGTGTGTGTGTTTGTTACCCCTCAGCTCCATAACGGCTGCAGGGATTTTGATGAAATTTGGTACGTAGGTACTCTAGGTCATGGAATATGACATAGGATACTTTTTATCCCGAAAGGTTTTACGGTTCCTGTCGAATTACAACAAAACCTAATTCTGCAATAGCTAGGAATGTGACCGAAATATTTATTTCCTCTGGTGTCAGAGTTTATCAGGCCGCCCAAGGACCTCTGAAAGGCTTAACGACTGCTATCAATCGATAACAACCGAGACCGAATATTTAACGTGCCCTCCATAGTCCGGAAGAGCTCAGATGTTGTGGTACTAAACGGTCACCCATCCAAATGTGTGCCACTGGGAATGTTGCTTAACTTTGGTGATCGATTAAGATCCCTCAGTCAAGAGCAAAAATAAGTACCTATGTACACTTATTTCTTTAGCTACAACTTGATAAAACTCAAGTATCGATTTTCATACATCGACGCTGGAAAGCGGAAATGTGGTAACTACGCGATTGTTGCACAGTTACACTCCAAAAACCATACCCTACTTCTTGGCTATCAGGTAAAAAATATTTCCTTCCTTTTGGGTTGTCGCTGTCAGTTTAAAACCAAGGTCAACATAGTATAATATTATAATTCTGTTTTGACATAAATGAATTGTCTTTTCCTAATTTATTTATTAGTGTATCAATGTAAAATTCAATTGCACCCAGGCGAAGCCGGGCTGGTTCGCTAATCTGTATATAAATGAAAGTCTGGTTAAGTGATTGTTATGCATTATTATGTATAATGTATTGACTGTTTATCAGAAAAAGTTGGTTACTGGCTAACTTGTTGATGTCACTATAAACAAGCATTTCATGACAAATAATAATTCTTCACTTCGTTTATTGAGGTGCACAACCACATAGAATGTGTAACCACTGTATTGTTTCTCATTCCTTGCGAAATAATTCCCTACAATGGTGTATTTTTATGAGAACTGACCATCACTGTTTTTAAGGTGTTTGTTAACAAGATATGGTGTTCCGATATCTGATTGTATGATCTGCAACAGGAAGGAAATAGCAAACTGGAAGAGAGACTATCAGAAAATATGACATATTTACTTTTCTTTAGCTTCATTTGTCTTCATCGGTCACTTCAAAAGAAACTAAAGCGCTGTAACGAAAAATGTTAATGGAAACACAGATAACTTTTCATTCCTAATGTTTCCCTGACACTAAAGAAACATAGTATGAATATTACAGTAGAGTATGAGTACTATAACTATAGTGCCCAAAATGGAATTACTATAAAAATTCTTGCGTATGTTTAAAGTACTATTAATATTAGATTTTTTCAAAATGTCGCAATGTTAAATACCATTTTCGGCAAGAACATAACTAAATTTTTACACTGATTTGCCAGTTCCAAATTCTTGCAGTAAAAGCATTCAAAACAGGAATCACGAAATTTCAAGCATACCGCTCTTGCAAGAAATCACTGCCCCCTCCAGTAATGAAGTAATCTCAAAAATAATTTCTGACACTGTGCTGCCTGTGTGTTTCTTCTACAAATCAAGAAATCCGCTAGACTGATGTAGCTCTCATCGCCATGAGCAATCAATAATCCTGCCATCTTAACTTCCAAGTCAAAAGTTTCTGATCGAGAATACGCTATGTTACTTGACTCAAAGTTTCGTCTGAAGAGAGTTATGTAGGTAAATGTAGGCCAACGTAAGACTTCCGACTGGGCACATTTTTTGCCAGAAAACTATGAAATTCTTAGCTAACACTCCAAATAAATTTTCAGCAATGCCACCTACTCGACTTGACTTTTAGTTACATATTCTCTCAGAATTTTACTTTCCTAACTGTCCAGGATAGGGTTTTATCAAATTCGGTGATAAAGCGAAATCATCGTCAGCAACAACCACGTATGGGACAGATGTACGTCCATGTGCGAGACTTTTAACTGTAGGTAGTTTCATTCTGTTCTTCTCCATTTTCTCATGCAAATTTGCGTAATTGAATACCACACCATTTGATATTTTCCCTTGGCAACCTACGTCAGCGTATTGTATTTTGTAGCCAGAGCTCACTAAAACCATTAAAACAATGTGCCTTTGCAGTTGAGTAAAGGCTTCTACTGCTATCAGGATATTTTATTTGAATACATTTGCCAACCACAGCACCTTCAAAATGTAGGAAATTCCCTCTGTTCGCAAAGCCTTGTGCTGTGCAAATCAATTCTTCCGCATATTATATGGAATGGGTGACTACTCTAAGAACAAAAAATAAAATTACTGTAATTAAAACTTTTGTCTATAGAATTTATTATTGTTCTTGTGACGATTGACAGTATTTTTAACTTTAGTATCGCAAAAGTGTACCCTTGGAATATAATTAAAACGTTTTCACTGGCACCACGTCAGAACGTATTACTATCGATTCATAAACTCCTGTCACGGGGGTTCCAAACGTAACTTCCGTACTTCTACGATGGCAAGTAAACAAGTGATGACAGACTGGAATACGCATTCAATACTATGAAAGTGCTTGCACAGAGAATGCTACAAAAGCGGGATAAGTACACAGTCCTCGGAGAATTTCTTGCTAATAAACTGAGAAAACTTAAGGGGCATTCATGCGAAGCAGCTGTTGCACAACACAAGTTAAAATACATTTTCCTCCAGCTATAAATAGGATGTTACAGCGAAGAATTTTTATATCTTGCGAGCGTTTTTCTTTGTGAGGTGATCCCCAACGACCCACCACATAATTTATCTGATGCTAACTACCGACATCAGAACTAAAGAAATATTTATTCCGATTGCTCTTCACAATATGCTACAAATACACGGTTATAAAATATTACGCGCAGTGCTACGCCATTACAAGATCACTACTATACATTTATTAGTACGCCAAATTAAAGTTTTCTACTAGAAAGTTTTTGATTCCTTCCTTAAGTTTAGGCCTATTACTAATAATTTTGAGATTACATTATTTCTTTTATCAAATTTAAAAACATAAATTATATGTGTTCTGGTTTTAATATTACGCTTACGGTGATGTTGTAAAGTTCATCATTATTATAATGAATTATTTAGTTCACTTTTCCTTCCCAAAAACNACATCAGAACTAAAGAAATATTTATTCCGATTGCTCTTCACAATATGCTACAAATACACGGTTATAAAATATTACGGGCAGTGCTACGCCATTACAAGATCACTACTATACATTTATTAGTACGCCAAATTAAAGTTTTCTACTAGAAAGTTTTTGATTCCTTCCTTAAGTTTAGGCCTATTACTAATAATTTTGAGATTACATTATTTCTTTTATCACATTTAAAAACATAAATTATATGTGTTCTGGTTTTAATCTTACGCTTACGGTGATGTTGTAAAGTTCATCATTATTATAATGAATTATTTAGTTCACTTTTCCTTCCCAAAAACNATTACGCTTACGGTGATGTTGTAAAGTTCATCATTATTATAATGAATTATTTAGTTCACTTTTCCTTCCCAAAAACATACATTATTATATTCAAAACACTTTTATAATTTCTATATTCTTTTTATGAGGCATTACTTAAATACTGGAATTTTATATTTTTGGAAAACATTAAAGTTACTCTCCACGAATTGTCTGAAATATTCTGTTTTGATATATTAAAAGCGTAAAGACTAGCAACTCCTGATAGTAGATATAACAAGACGTTGTTGATATAACTAATGAGCCTATTTCCTCAACATGGATCCAATTATTTTAAGGGTTGAGTTAGTAGGAAGTATTTGACTTCTCTTTAAAAGGCATTTCTTAAGAAATGAAATCAGAAACTTATACAGCAGTAGTGAGACAATTACTAATACACACATGTCTTAAGCTGATATTACACGATACCAGTAGCCGTACTTGGTCTTGTACAAGCTTCTACAAGGCCGGGTGCACGAGCCGGTATACAAGCCGCTATAAGAGCCGCCATGGAAGATTCATATTACACGACAGCAGTTTGTGTACTAGCATTTGACACCTCGGTGGGTGTGCAGTGTGTGGTTTGTAGTAAATATGAACCCCATTCGTAGAACTGATACCAGTTAGTAACATGGGTAGGCATAAAATAATCTAGCTAGCACATATTAATATTGCTATATTACTGTTCGCCTTTTACGTAATTGTTTTATTACTAGTATAGTTTCATTAAATTTTCTTGAAAATGGCGTGAAGTCACTAAAGTACCAGTGTGTTATATTTAATTCTGACGAAAATTACTAACCGGTTTGCAAAATATAGTTTTTTTCTTTACGTGCCGGGTTATAATCCACGCCGGGTTATTATCCGCATGTAACATTTAATGATAAAAAAATTTGGGTCCGACGGGGTTTCGAACTCAGGTCCAAAAAGGAGACTTTAATTACGGTCGCCGCAATATTACAATTGCACTACCAATTCACACACCTATTAGTGAGTTTATGTAATTTAGATATGTTAAACCACTTGAATTAATTTTTTCATAGAGTAGGTAATGTTTTAAGTTTCTAGAACTGTTTCAAACAGTAATTAAAAGTTGTCATCCGCAATATTATTCGTCGTTGTCGTATTTTAAATCTATTTGAAAGAGTTTCAACCTCAGGGATGTATACTCAAGATGGAGGCGTCCTTTTCGATTTCTTCCCCCGCGCTCTGAAAATGCGATGTGTTTGGCTAGGTACGAAACCTGGTATGGAACCTGCTACTAAAAATAGGACGTGTCCTATTACGAAACCTAGTACGAAATCTGGCCGTACAAGGCGGGAAATACCATGACGGGTGCCACACTAGTCCGTATGACGACCGCTATGATGGACATTGAACAAGCTTTTACGGAATCTGGTATCGTGTAATATCGCCTTTACCCGGGACTTTCAAGCCAGAAAACCTCGTATTATAGCTAGCGTGCAATCCACTGCATTTCGGAGGTCGTATTCGGATCATCAAATTCGGATTTAATCAGTCTAATATTTTGAATGATAGGGTATATTAAACTAAGACATTTAATTTTCAAAATAAGTGACTATGCCACATTAAACATGTAAGTTTACATGACATACCGTAGCGCTACTTGTGTGAAGAATTTGATGTAAATATGTCGTTTGGTCCCTAAGATATGATATAAAAAACTTAATTTTTTTATTTGATTTTATCGTACAAAATTGCCAGAATAGAGACTCTATTTACGACGCTACTAATGTATACTCTCTACATACAAATTTTGGTTGAATTATTTTATATATATATATATATATATCAAACTAACCTAAATGACTTATGAAGCTGCCATTTTGAACTTCGTTATCTGACACATTTAAATCATGACAGTTTGCATGGCCTTTTGTAGCATTTATGGTGTGTACAATTTGGTAAATATTTATTTCGAATGTTCCAATGTAAGATTTGGTGGGAATTGGTTGATTGGTCCTTGAGACATGGCGTAAAACGTCCATAATTTTCATGTGGTGATCTTCATAAATGGAGGACAAAAAAGTAATGCAGTAGCAATTTCGATGACTGTATGCTGCCAATATACGAAGTTAAGTTAAAATATATAGCATAGTTTCGTAGATATCGCCTACAAAACTAAAATGATTTTACAGCCGCCATTCTGAAAATAAGCGTGTCCTTATTTAGCAAGTGCCTTAATTATTATGGCCTACCACAGTACAACATCTAAGACAAATTTGGTAAAAGTGAGTTGATTGTTTCCCGAGATACGAAAGAAAATCGTTATTTTTTATTACAAAATGGCAGATAAATGAGGCTCTGTGTAGGCATATTGATTGTTGTTGTAGTTACTGCCAGCACAAAATTAAGTTGGAATTTGTTTTGTTAGTAAAATCTTTCGGCTAAAAAAATTATATAGCCACCATTTGGAAAATAAATGCCTGACCTACATAAAACATGTCAGTTTACACCACCTGCTGTAGTACTATTTGTTTGGCAAATTTAAAAGGAATATGTAATTTATTTCTCGAGATATGACAAAAAAACTTTATTTACTCGGATAGCAATATCTCACAAAGGGGCGGGCAAAAGATTATCTATGTGGAAACTGTTGATAGTTGTAATATCTACTGCCAGCCTACAAAGTTAAGTTGAAATTGATTACATAGTTTCGACGATANGACCTACATAAAACATGTCAGTTTACACCACCTGCTGTAGTACTATTTGTTTGGCAAATTTAAAAGGAATATGTAAATTATTTCTCGAGATATGACAAAAAAACTTTATTTACTCGGATAGCAATATCTCACAAAGGGGCGGGCAAAAGATTATCTATGTGCAAACTGTTGATAGTTGTAATATCTACTGCCAGCCTACAAAGTTAAGTTGAAATTGATTACATAGTTTCGACGATANCAAACTGTTGATAGTTGTAATATCTACTGCCAGCCTACAAAGTTAAGTTGAAATTGATTACATAGTTTCGACGATATAGCGTTCTTAGATAAAATGGCTATGTGGTAGTGATTTTAAAAATAAGTGTCTGGCATTTTAAGACATACCGCTTTACATCATCACATCAGTACTACCTGTTTGCGAAATTTGGTAGGAATGAGTTAATTATTTACCGAGTTATGACATAAACACTTCTTTTATTTGTATGGCACTATCGTACAAAATAGCTTCCAAAGATGCTCTACATACATACATTTAATAGTTGCAGTATCCACTGCCAGCATACAAAATTTGGTTGAAATTGATTACACAGTTTCGACAATATAGGATTATATGGCAAAAATAACTATATGACCGCCATTTTGAAAATAAGTGTCTGCCATGCTTAAAACCTACAACTTGACATAATCTACCTCAATGCCACTTGTTTGCCCAATTTGTTAGGAATTGTTAAATTTTTTACAAGATATTAAAAAAAAATTTGTTTTATTCGCATGGTGCTATCTTACAAAATGGAGGACAAAAGATGCTCCATGCAGACACAGTTGATAGTTGTAATACCTACTGCCAGCATACAAAGTTATTTTGGAATTGATAACATATTTTTGATGTATAGCATTCTTTGCTAATGCCAAATTGGGTGAAAAATGGTTAAATAATTGACGCTACTCCCCATATGTGGTGTGCAGAATGGTTCGTAGGGTCTACAGTTAAGGTTAACTGGCACAGACTATAGGTGCCTTGAAGTTTGAGGGTATATAACACAATACTTCATTACATCTTGGTTTTGAACAGGTTTATTTAACAGGAATTCATTTACACATTCCCGGCACTGTTNACACAATACTTCATTACATCTTGGTTTTGAACAGGTTTATTTAACAGGAATTCATTTACACATTCCCGGCACTGTTGCGGGACTTTATATATACTTTCCCGACACCTTGAGCCAAGAATTTACTCATAATATAACGCCATGCGAGTTCAGGCCTGAAGGGCTGGTTACACTGTTCTGGCTACGTTTTCGATGCTGTGGGGGCATAAGGTGTCAGAACAGGTCCCTGAGTGACGCGTGGTTACTTATCTGCACATGGTGCATGGTAGTTGTTCCGGCAGTTGACATCTGGTGAGTTGGATGGCCCGAANCGTGGTTACTTATCTGCACATGGTGCATGGTAGTTGTTCCGGCAGTTGACATCTGGTGAGTTGGATGGCCCGAATACATTCCGGCAGTTGATGAGGTCTGGTGAGCCACATGGCCCTGTTAAAGGCCCTCTGTGGTTGTCTTGTGGCATGCAGCTGTCTTCCTCTCGACGTGGCGCTTCTCATNCGTGGTTACTTATCTGCACATGGTGCATGGTAGTTGTTCCGGCAGTTGACATCTGGTGAGTTGGATGGCCCGAATAGATTCCGGCAGTTGATGAGGTCTGGTGAGCCGCATGGCCCTGTTAAAGGCCCTCTGTGGTTGTCTTGTGGCATGCAGCTGTCTTCCTCTCGACGTGGCGCTTCTCATTGAAGCTACCATGTGTTCCCGTTCTCGGCATAGGGTAATAACTGACTGCTTACTTCGCCACAATGCCCCGGCGAGGTGAAACTACTCGTCCAACTCAACTCTGGTGACTGTCTCTGATTCTGCCCTGCATTCCGCATCTCGCGTCTCGCATCCCGATATGGCTGACCCCTTAATGACGTGGCTGACGGACATGGATAACGGACATGGCCCCGTTCCGATCTCCCTGGCCTTGGTACCTGTTGCACTAACTTACTCTCTCGGTGTGGCCGAACTCTTTCTATGGAAATAATTAACCAACCCTCTTCTCTCGTAAATTCGCTTATATACTTTCTCGACTCCCTCCCTAAGTTCCTAACATCCCTTTTGGTGGAGAGGGGAGGGCGGAAGGCGCAGTCCACAGCATACTTCTGACACGCGCCATGGTTCATGAAAATTGGGGGGGAGGTGGTGGCCTACACCCTGAAACTTACCCTGTCAGCTTATTCTTCCATGGTGCGTGTCCATGTTGCCCCGCGGTTTGCTAAGGGGGGAAGGGAAGGAGTGCTCGTGGCACCACTTTCCAAGCTTGTCAGCCATTTTCTCTGGCATGTTTTCAACTTCAGGCGGAATACGCCTGTCTATCTCATCATTTCTCGGCGTTTACAGATTTCACCTAGGGTGGTGGGGAGGGTGGGAGGAGGCGGCAACACGTGTAATGGCCTGCACGTGCTCCTACATCTTGGCTTGACCTCGGTATGCATGAAAGGGCTAAGTGTGTCGTCCGGAAGGCCCTACACAGTTTAAGCTGGCGGGTGGAGGGCTAATGACAGCGCCGCTCTACTTAATATATGTGTCACATGTCATAATTTTCGATATATAAATGAAAATATTAATTTTTTAATTGGTGCTATTTTCCAAAATGGCAGACCAACATTAATATCCATGTCAAAATTGAATGCTTACACAATGGTCTGACAGCATATAAAATTTGTTTTTAATAGGATAAATAGTTCCCGAGATAAGACATATAAACCAAAAAAATTGTATGGCCACCAATTTGAAAGCAAGTGCCCGATGTAGTCGANGCCGCTCTACTTAATATATGTGTCACATGTCATAATTTTCGATATATAAATGAAAATATGAATTTTTTAATTGGTGCTATTTTCCAAAATGGCAGACCAACATTAATATCCATGTCAAAATTGAATGCTTACACAATGGTCTGACAGCATATAAAATTTGTTTTTAATAGGATAAATGGTTCCCGAGATAAGACATATAAACCAAACAAATTGTATGGCCACCAATTTGAAAGCAAGTGCCCGATGTAGTCGAAAACTAAAAAAGTCAGGTGTCCTTATAAGGTATTATATAAATACCAAGTTTGGTGAAATTCGGATGAAGTGTCCAAAATTGAAGGGGACACACAAATGCACACATCCATTCATACACTTACTGACACACAGACAGGAAAGTGATCTTATGAGACATTCTTTCCTTCGGAAAGTAGGCTAAAAAGAGAATGCTGGAACAGGTATCATGGTATCGGATTTTCGAATTACTCGCCTACGATATCACAGGCGGCCGGGTGCCTGGCACAGCCATGTTATCGACAAAATTGAATGTTTAACCCCAAAAATCATTTCCGAAATTAATTATTTTACCAAAAATTAATTTTTATCAGCAAAAATTTCCAAAAAAAAAAATTGGAAAAATGTGGAAAGCAGATTCGAAGCTCCTCTAAGCAAGAGCCTAAAAGTCCTCACACGAGTAAGAGGATAAGAGGCTCTAAATAAAACGAGTCACTTAATCCTCAGAGCAGTAAAGGAGGATTCAAGGCTCCAAGCAATGTCCAGCGGACCGAGGAGTATCAGCGGAAATGGCTTCCTCCCCCGACCCACAAAATCCTGCACCTACGACATCCTCACCCCTTTTCCGACCCTCCCTTATCCCTTTCTTAATCCCCTTTTCTCTACAACTCAACTCCTTACCCAAAATCCGCTCCCTGGCAATTTTTACAAAAATTAAGAGAAATTAAAAAATGTCGAAGAACATATAAGGTTAACGTCGCACTTATCCCACCATCCTAACCAACACCTCCAACACCCAATCATAAGAATTGAGAAAAATCGCAAAAAATCTAAACACAGATTAAAAAAATTAAAGGAAATAATGTTACCTCACACTTCCCTTCTATTCACACCACTGCCACAAACCAACAAAACCTCCCTTACAATCGCCACAAGTCATAAAAATTCGAATGTAATCGCAAAAAACCCGAATATTAATTCTAAAATTTCTAGAAAATATAATGTTATATTACACTCCCCTTCCGCTCGCTTCNTAAAGGAAATAATGTTACCTCACACTTCCCTTCTATTCACACCACTGCCACAAACCAACAAAACCTCCCTTACAATCGCCACAAGTCATAAAAATTCGAATGTAATCGCAAAAAACCCGAATATTAATTCTAAAATTTCTAGAAAATATAATGTTATATTACACTCCCCTTCCGCTCGCTNCAATCATAAAAAATCGAGAGAAATCGTAAAAATCTAAAAAAAATTCTAAAATATTGCGGAACACGTAACGTTACTCTACCCTCCTCCCACTCGACCCCATCAACCTAACCAACACCTCACCTACTCACCACCCAAACATAAAAAATCCGACAAAATAGCAAAAAATCGAAACATATTTCTAATAATCGAGGGAAAAATTACATCGATGACTCCGACCTCAGTGTTAGTTGTTAACGACCTTGATATTTACCCCAATGACCTTGAANAGGAAAAATTACATCGATGACTCCGACCTCAGTGTTAGTTGTTAACGACCTTGATATTTACCCCAATGACCTTGAACTCGGAAAATCGAGAAAGGTTGTTAACAATCGAAACAAACTCGTAAATATTTAAGAACATATTACTACACTGACTCCTACATGCTTGCTGGATGATTGTGGCCATGACCCCAATGACTTTGAAAACAAAAAAAAAATAATAAGAAAAATTTTAAAACCCTAATAAATTTATTAAACTCGACGAACATGTTACATTATTGACTCCGACCCCCATGTTGAATTTTGTCGACCTTAACCTAGACCACAATGACCTCGAACTATATAAACTGAGAAAAATTGCAATAATAAACCGAATGAAACTCGTAAAAATCGATGAGCATATAATGTTACTGACTCCGACCACCATGCTAGAGGTTGTTGACTGTAACCTTAACCGAAGTGACATTGAACTCAGAAAATCAAGACAAAATCGCAAAAAATCCACCAAATGTAAAGAATCATCAAGGAAAAAATTTAATACTTAATATGAAAAACTAAGTTGGATGTGTGTGACCTTAAAAGTTTGATTATCGTTAAGATGGCAGAACATAACTACTCCCTGGTACGGCGATAAGTAGGCGACTGAACCCCCACCTCTATATTTCATTGGCTATATAGTCAACAAATCTTACGAAACTCAGAGCGAATTATTGACTTCATGTAACACACATATCTCCTCATCCACCACCACCAACACACCTCTTGTCGCTCCACTTCCCTAACCATTTACTTACAATAGTTCAGCCGCCATCAACATCCACACATCCCACCGACTGACCACCAGACCACCCTTTCGCCAATAACTCGACATAGCTCGTCCCCCCTAACATCCACCCCCGCCATCCACCACCATCAACCAATCACAGGACTCTCAACCCCTCTTACTGTCCAAAACCTCAATAGTTTCCTTCCCACCTATAGTAACAGTCGATGATGACCAATCATGAAAAAAAGTCGCCTAATGCGAATCACATTGCTAACATCTTCACACAAAAGTATCGGAAGCCATTGCAGATTCTTCGCAAATCCTCGCTAATCTTCGCAAACTATTTGCAAATATTCGTAAAATCTTTGCGATTCTATGCAAATATTCGCAAAACATATCACCTACAGCTAACCATACCATACCAGTCGGCCAGACCAATTATCTGACCTAACCGACCATACAGACTGCTCTCCTCCCGCCAAGGCGAACCGGGTTCAATCCCTGGATGGGCCACTACCGGATTTTCGCATATGGGAATCGTGGCGAACGATGCTGCTGGTTGGCAGGTTTTTTTCCCCAGGATCACACATTTCTTGCACCATTTTATTCTGCCGCTGCTCCATACTCAACTCAAACACCCTCACCGGCTCTCAAGATTTCACTATTAAGAGCTGCCCAAATCTCTTCACTCGCTCTTTTGACCATAAGAANACACCCTCACCGGCTCTCAAGATTTCACTATTAAGAGCTGCCCAAATCTCTTCACTCGCTCTTTTGACCATAAGAACCATCCATACCAGCCCACCACACGGACCAACCATACCAGCTGACCATATGAACGAACCATACCAGCTGGCTATACGAACCGAGCATAGTAATCATCCATACCAAAAACCCATTCCTCCCAACCAGAACAACTCATAAAGGCTAACTGGGGATACACAGGCGCAAGACCTACCATTCAAACCGACCATACCAGCCCACCATACAATCCGACAATGCCACCCAGCTATAAAAATGGACCATTCGAGACATCCATACAGAAAAACCCAACGAGCCATCCATATCAGTCGTTCACTTGAAACAGTCATGACAAATAACCATCATACTAGCAAGGCATATAAACCAACCATACCATGTTTCCATGAGAACCATCCACATGAGCCAACCATACAAGTCATCAATGCCAGCTTAAAATACGAAACAGCCATGCCAGACCCAAATAAAGAATAGCTCCTGACGAGACCAATTCCTGCCAAAATGACTAGAAAAATTGANAAACAGCCATGCCAGACCCAAATAAAGAATAGCTCCTGACGAGACCAATTCCTGCCAAAATGACTAGAAAAATTGACAAGGCCTTCCTTCTGTACCGACAGTCGATACAGCCAATCTCGTAGAACCTCTTCGCACAAATTCTTCGCAAATCTTCGCAAAATTTTAGCAAATCTTCGTAGAATCTTCACATATCATTGCAAAAAATTCACAAATATTTCCTGAAATGTATCACATACAGCTATCCATAGAAAAGGATCATGCAAGCGACCAGATCAACCGACCGACCAGACTGACCTACCATACAGACCATCAAATACAAGACAACCATAGCAGCCATCCATCCAACCAACTAAACCAGCCAACCACTTCGACCAATCATACTGGCAAAGAACTGACCCCACCCAAGATTGCCTCCTTCCAAGACTGACTCCTCCCAAGAATGACTCCACANATCATACTGGCAAAGAACTGACCCCACCCAAGATTGCCTCCTTCCAAGACTGACTCCTCCCAAGAATGACTCCACACAAGACTGGCATCTACTGAGAACATCACCTGCCGAACTGACTAGAACACTTCGCAAAACATTCGCAAAATCTTCGCAATTCTTATAAAATCTTCGCAATCTTCGTAAATTATTCACAAAACTTTTGCGGATATTTGTGGAAACTTCGCAAATCTTCGCAAACACTTCGCAAAATCATACAAAAAACTACGGGCAAACTTCGCAAATAGTCTCACCCAGAACTGACAATGCCGAAGGACCATACCAGCTAACCATATTGGCAAACGACTGACCCAATCCGAGAATGATACCACCCAAGACAGACTTCTGCAGAGACCAAGTCCTACCAAACTGTCTAGGACAATGAATGAGACCGGCCAGCGACACCAGCCGACCATACCAATGACCCATGCCAAAAGTCGATGACATCCAATCTCGAAACAAGTCGCATGATACCTATTCTCTTTCCTAACATCTTCACACGAAAGTTTGCAAAACTTCGTGAAACTTCACAAAAACTTAGCAAAAAATCCATAAAACATTTTACCCATCGCGATCATGGAGCGAATCGAGAAATGAGTATCGGTAATTGTAAGAAATGCTTTGCAAGTCATGTCGCAAACAGATATGCGAGTTACATAACATCCCTGAAAGCATGACACGAGCCATGTCATGAAGCTATATGTGACATGTCTCGGTTGGTGTATTTACGAATAAATTCTCCTCCACAAACAAATCAAGAGACCTCGTGGGTGAAAATTTAGACGAAGCTGAGAAATTGTAGAACTATTGCGGAGCGTACGGTGCTGATTGTGGAGCAGGTGGAGCAATTGCAGAACGATTGCAGAGCATATGGTGCTGATTGCAGTGCAAACTGTGATGCGTGCAGTGAAGAGGTACAGTTTCCATAATCATTCACACTATACCTAGAGCCTTGCCATACTCTCATGGCCTGATGAAAGCCATCATATATTTTTAATGCAAGATACTGAGTCACTCTGAAATAATCACACATTTCTTGTTTTAACTAGAACAGATAGGCAGACTTTACACCATGTCGCGAGCCACATCATGAATCTATGCAAGCCGACTGTCAGTTGGCCAATGGGAGAAAAACATCACCACAAAAAAAATGAGAAAACAGATTCGTCGGAGACGAAGCTTAAAATGGAGGCATCACATGGGGGATTTTTTCAGAGGGACTGGATGTCCTGCATTTAAAATATATTATAGCTTTCACCATATCATGCCAGCATGNTGGGGGATTTTTTCAGAGGGACTGGATGTCCTGCATTTAAAATATATTATAGCTTTCACCATATCATGCCAGCATGGAAAGGCTCTAGGTTTAGTGTGAATGATTATGGAAATTGTGCTTCTCCACTGCACGCACCACAGTTTGCACCGCAATCAGCACCATATGTTCCGCAATCGCTCTGCAATTGCTCTGCCGGATCCACAATCAGCACAGTAGACACCTTAATCTCTCTACAATTTATCAGTGTCATCTCCATCTTCAGCCATGAGGTCTCTTGATTTTTTGTGGAGGAGAATGAATTCGTAAATCCACCAACCGATCTTCATCACATATAGCTTCATGACATGGCTCATGTCATACTTTGAGGGATGTAAATCTGTTTGCGACATGACTCGCGAAGCGCTTCTCCCAATTACCGATACTACTTCTCGATTCGCTCCAGGATAGCAGTGGGTAAAAAGTTTTATGGATTTTTTGCTAAGTTTTTGTGAAGTTTCACGAAGTATTGCAAACTTTCGTGTGAAGATGTTAGGAAAGCGATTAGGTATCACGCGACTTGTTTCGAGATTGGATGTCATCGACTGTTGGCATGGATCAGTGCTACGGTCGGTCATTGTTCTAAAAAGTTTGGCTGGACTTGTTCTCTGCAGGAGTCTGTCTTGGGTGATGTCATTCTCGGATGGAGTCAGTCGTTTGCCAATATGTTTAGCTGGTATGGTTCTTTGGCATGGTCAGTTCTGAGTGAGATTATTTGCGAAGTTTGCCCGAATTGTTTGCATAATTTTGCGAAGTATTCACGAAGATTTGCGAAGTTTCCACGAAGATTCGCAAAAGTTTTGCGAATAATTTGCTAAGATTTAGCGAATATTTCAAAAGATTTGCGCATTTTTGCGAAGTGTTACAGTCAGTTTGGCAGGTGATGGTCTCCGTAGAAGCCAGTCTTGGGTGGAGTCAATATTAAGAGGATTAATTTTGGGTGGGGTCAGTCTTTGGCTAGTGTGATTGGTCGAAGTGGTTAGCTGGTATATTTGGTTGGATTGATGCCTTGCATGGGCGGCTAGTAATGGATGGTCTGTATGGTTGGTCAGTCTGGTCGGTCTGTTGATCTCTGTAATTTTGTATGATTAGCTGTAGGTGATACATTTTGCGAAGATTTGTGATTTTTTTTGTGAGGAATTGCAAAGATTTTGCTAATATTTGCGAAGTTTTTGCACAAAGAGGGTACTACGAGATTGGCTGTATCGACTGGTATGACTCTTGGTACAGATAGAATGTCTTGTCCATTTTTCTAGTCATTTTGGCAGGAATTGGTCTCGTCAGGATCTGTTCTTTTTTGGGGTCAGTCTTGAATGCAATCAGTTGTTGGCTAGTATGGACGACCGGTATGGATGGTTGGTCGGCAATAACGGTTGTTATAGTTGTTTGAAATTGACAGTCGTTAGACTGGTCGGTTGGAATGGTCGTTTGGTAAGGGCATTTTCAATGGTTTTGAGGTGGGGTTGACTGGCATGGCTGTTTTGTATTTCAAGCTGGTATTTATGTCTTGTATGGTTGGCTCATATAGTTGGGTCTTATTGATATGTGGTATGGTTGGTTTGTATGTCTGGCTAGTATGATCTATTCATATGGTTGTTGGGGATGACTCTTTCAATTGAATGGCTGGTATGGATAGCTCGTGTGATTGGACTGTACGGATGGTTTGTATGGTATATTCGTATGGCTGGCTGGTATGGTTAGTTCGTATGATTTGTCTTCCACAATGGTATCCTCAGTCGGTCTTGATGAGTTGTTGGTCTGGTTGGGTGGAATGGGTGTATGATATAGATGATTCGTATTTTCAGTAGTATGGCTAGCACACATGATTCGTTAATATGTTCGGATAGTATGGTTAGTTTGTAGGGTGGGTTGGCATGGAAGGTTCCTATGCTCAGTATGTTTGCCTCGTTCATATGGTCGGCTGGTATGGTTGATTCATGTGATGGGCTGGTGTGGAAGGTTCGTATGGTGTAATCAGTATGGTGAGTCAGTCTGGTCGGACGGTTAGTCTGGCCGACTGGTATGGTCTTTGGTATGGTTGTCTGTAGGTGATATGTTTCGCAAAGATTTCAGAAGATTTTGCTTAGTTCTGCGATAATTTTGTGCGAAGATATTAGCAATGAGATTTGTATTAAGCTGCTTTTTTCGAGATTGGTAATGATCGACTGTTTGTATAGGTGGGTGGAATGGTTGGTTGTTTTTTGTTCACTGTTCTAGCCAATTTTTGCAGGAGTTAGTCTTGGCAGGACCAAATCTTGGGTAGAGTACAGTCACTCTCTTCAGAAATCGATGGAGTATTGGACTTTAAGGGAGGCGGAGTGTCATGTGGTAGGTTAATGGCGAGGATTGATGGCAAGGGGACGAGCTATGGCGAGTTATTGGAAGAAGGGGGTCTGGTGGTGTGTTGATGGCATATGTGAATGTTATGCCATCTGAGCTATGGTAAGTAAATGGCGAGGGAAGTGGTGAGATATGAGAGATGTGTTAGAGGTGGCTGGGGGAGAGGGTATGTGTATTACATGAATTCAATAACTTGCTTTGAGGGACATAATATTTATGGGCTACATAGCCAATAAAATATAGAGGTGGGGTTTCAGTCGTCTGCTCATCACCGTACCAGGCAGTGGCTGTGCAGTTCTATCTTAACAATAATTTAACTTTAAGAGTCACTCCATCTAACTTGGTTTTTCGCATTAGGTATGTGTATTTTCCTTGATGGTTCTTTAAATTTTTGTAGATTTCTGCAATTTTTTCTTGATTTTACGAGTTTAAGGTCATCGGGGTTGGGGTTACGGTCACCAACATCTAGTATGGAGGTTGGAGTCAGTAATGTAATACGCTCATATATTTTTACGTGTTTCTTTCGGTTTATTTTTTAAATTTTATCAATTTATAGAGATCAAGGTCATTGCGACCAAGGTTATGGTCGCCAATAGTCAACATGGAGTTGGAGTCAGTAACGTAATATATTCGTAGATTTTTTAATTAATCGCCTTTAAACCATTTTTTTAATATTATTTGTTTTCAAAGTCATTGTGGTCAAGGTCACCAGCATCCGGTATGCATGTCGGAGTCAGTGTAGTAATATGTTCTTAAATTGTTACGAGTTTGTTTCGATTGTTTACAATCTTTCTCAATTTTTCGAGTTCAAGGTCATTGGGGTAAATGTTAAGGTCGTCAACCACTAATATGGAGATCGGAATCAACGATGTAATTTTTCCCTCGATTTTTGGAAATATNTTAAGGTCGTCAACCACTAATATGGAGATCGGAATCAACGATGTAATTTTTCCCTCGATTTTTGGAAATATGTTTCGATTTTTTTCGAGTTTTGAAGATTTTTAATATAACCAACCACACATCCACTCCACAACCAATCCAACTTGGGGTCGAGTGGGGGAAGGGTAGAGTAATGTCAAATATTTTCCTCGATATTTTAGAATTTTCTTCGATTTTTTACGATTTGTCTTGATTTTTCATGATTGGGAGGGCGTTGGTGTGGGGTGTGGTGTGTTGGTTAGGGGGGTGAGGTGAGTGGAAAGGAAGTGTGAGGTAACATTATATTTTCCACAATATTAGGTAATAATATTNTTATTGGTTGGTGTGTAGGTGAGGTGTTGGTTAGGTTGATGGGGTCGAGTGGGGGAAGGGTAGAGTAATGTCAAATGTTTTCCTCGATATTTTAGAATTTTCTTCGATTTTTTACGATTTGTCTTGATTTTTCATGATTGGGAGGGCGTTGGTGTGGGGTGTGGTGTGTTGGTTAGGGGGGTGAGGTGAGTGGAAAGGAAGTGTGAGGTAACATTATATTTTCCACAATATTAGGTAATAATATTTTGATTTTTTGCGATTATCCTCGAATTTTTATGACTGGGGGTGTGTAGTGACGGGAGATGTTTTATTGGTTTGTGGTGGTGTTGTGAACAGAAGGGAAGGAAGACGTAACATAATATTTTCCTCAATTTTAAAAATCAGTTTTTCGATTTTTTTTGCGATTTTTCTCGATTTTTATGCTTGTTACAGAAAGGCTTTTGCTAGGATAACGGGGTGAGTGCAAGGTTAACTTTATATGTCCCTCGATTTTTAGAATTTTTCTCGACTTTTTATAATAATTTCCAGGGGTGTGGTTGTGTGTGGGGTGGTGGGGTGAAGGGAAGTGTGATGGGGTTAGGGGGAGGGTTGGCATAAGGGGTATGTGGACGTGGTAGGTGCAGGATGGAGGCGGTCGTGGGAGGGGGCCATGTCCGTTGGTCCTCCCCGGTCCAACAACCCTGGTTTTGAGCATAGAATCATCCTTTACTTCTATGAGGTTTAAGTGACGCATTCCGCCTAGAGCCTCTAATATTCTTGCTCGTGTGAGGACTTTTCAGCTCTTGTTTCGAGAAGCTTCGAATCTGCTTTCCGCATTTTTCAATTTTTTTGAAAATTTTGTGTTAACAAAAGTAATTTTTTTGAAAAATGATTAATTTTGGAATTGATTTTTGGTGTTAAGCGTGCAATTTTGTCGATAACATACCGTCTCAGGCCGCCGGCCGCCTGTGATGTCATCGCAGACGAGTAATTTGAACATCCAATGTAATGATACCTGTGCCACTGATCTCTTTTTATATTTACTCCCGAGGAAAGAAGTCTCAGAGTCACTTAAACGGATAATTTAAGAAAAAAGCTCATCTAAATCGTTTTTTTTTTTTTCACTTTAATTTGACCTTTTTCAAAAAACCTCAAAAGCTGTGCGTGATATGCGAGTGAAATTTCTAAAGTCTTAGAGCTTCAGATCCCATTTGAAACATTTTGGCATGGTACGATCCATCCTGAAACACTGATCACGCCCACCAATTTTTTTTTTTTCTGTCTATCTGAATAGTTCATAACTTCACAATTTTTTTTGGCACGCACGTGGGATGGGACAAAACAATTTCCCGCGTGTTGGAAATTTTTACGTGGCCTTGAGTTTGTCAAGGCCTAGAAAATTGTGTAAAAGTTTGCGTAGCATGTCAACAGCCCAAGCCGAAGAACCAAAAGCCTGAAAGAAAATTGGCAGGTTCCATGGCTACGTACTCTTGGGATAGTTTATATTTGGATGTAATGAGTCCGTTGCCAGAAGTACCACTGGTTATGTACATGTTTTATTTGCCATAGATAACTTTAGTTAGTTTGGTATTTTCTTGCCCCTTACGCACCATCAAGGCCGTTCAGATTTGTAAACTTATAATCCAGCATTTATATAGTGTTTCTGGTTCGCTGGTGTTTGTAGTGACAGATAACGCCATGTATTTTCTGTTAAGCTAAATTGGGGATTTGAATTTTATACGGGGATGAAATTGCTTACAACTGCCCCGTATCATTCGCAGGCAAACAAGGTTGAACGTGTAAATGGGAATATAAAAATTGCATTACGTATATTTCAATCTGATACTCAACATCTTTGGGACGAACTTTTATATCTGCTTTTCCTATGCTTCACTAACGTAATTCATAGTGCACACCAGTATTGGGCATTATAAAAACTAGGTAAAATAGTCCGCCATTTTGGTCATTTTGTCATTCACTTCTGCATGCGTCTAGCAGCGCCGCTTTTAATTATTTCCAACTATCCCAAGATTTGTTTCAAATAAATGAACCACCTCTTATTCAATCATGTAGAATGGAAACTCGCTATAAAAGTCGGCGTTCTTGACGACTTATAGAAAAGAAACCGTGAATGATGTTGAAAAGCGACCTCGACCAATCAGATCTACAATATTGTCGCGTCGTAAATTAAGGTTAAAAATTTCATTTTTTATTTCCTCTATCTTTTCATTGTCTCAGTTTTCTAATGGAAGTTCTTAATGTTTTATTTTGTGTATTGCCTTGTAACTTGTTTTTCTATAATGGTCTCGGTCTTGTGTTATGTGGGACAGTAACGTGTATTACGGCAACTCCTGACCCGGTTGCGTACCTTTGTAGTGCGGTGGTTGTTCGTTACAAAATCATGCCCAAATCCCGCTGCTAGAATGCTTTGTTGTTTTGCTTTTTAAATTGTCGAGTGTTCTAGACGGCCTACAATAGCAGGAATTGGGTCAGGGCTAGCTCGCCGAAGATACGAGAATGGGTGGCGTGATCGGACGGTGGGTGTTGTAACTATTGGCGTGCATAATAGGGGAATGGCCGGAATAGCGTGTCTGTAATGCGCAGCAGCCAGGTGTATTGACAGCACGAGAAGGGAACGGAATAGATTTTTCTATTCCGTGGTTGCTAATTTTTGCGTAACCATCGAATAACATCTACAAGTTCGCTTTTTTGTACAAAAATGTTAGTACTTAAGGGGTTGATTGTTTGTAGCGTGGACTCAGTTGCGCTCAGTCACTGCAAGTCTCTCAGTAACTCAGTTGTTTGGGATAATCTACATGTGATCCCATCATGGCTGCCTACTGCTTCGGCGAACCAATCGTGAGTGATGGCATTTCTTTATGTTTAGGATGTGGAAAAATCTAATAATTTTCATAACTTACTTATTTTATTCTTCAAAATGTGAATTATAGTATAATAGTGGAAATTGTTAAAATTTGAAAATCTTTCAAATCAGTGTAACGTCTGTTGCGTGAAATTAAATTAGATAGAAACCAATTTGGAGGCCTTTTCATTGACCTTCATGCTGCAATGTTAACTTTTCTTAACTTTTTAATGAGAAGTGCAGTTATTTTTATTTTATTTGAACTTAGTACTTTTGAACTAAACTTTGAAATTTCCTCTCTCGGTCAAGTGTGTTGCCTACTCCATTCTTTGGAATACGAATTCTTGTAAATATTTTTGGCACCCTTACTTATATTTTTTTCTCTTGTCCATTTAATTGAGCTTACATCCTCTAACAACCAGGTGTTACATAACAATATGGGGGAGTCTTCTGAATACATTCCACTCAGTTACTTAGTGACATTTTTAGTGAAAATGTTATTAATATAATTAAAGTAAAATAGTTAATTATTTTTATCAGCAGGAAGACGACTTGGATTAGAAAGGTAAATATTTTCCAAATTATATTTCAGGAATACAAGCAGGTGGCAGGCATAGTTATCTGTTATTAAAAAAAAATTAGAATTAATTAATTTCCAATTTTTTTTTAAGCATTTCGATTAAGTAGATGGTTGCTGTTTGCATTGGCTTATTGCATGTTATGTTACTGCGTTTTACTTTGAGTAGTGAATAAATGAAAGTGTTTTGGTGGTTTGAAATTTAGAAAAATCTCTTTATGCTGGTGTCGTATAATAAGTTTGTATTAGCACAAATAAGGGGCATGNGTGGTTTGAAATTTAGAAAAATCTCTTTATGCTGGTGTCGTATAATAAGTTTGTATTAGCACAAATAAGGGGCATGTGGAGTACTTACTATTTTTTTCCCAAATAGCTGGATGATTTAGTAAAGTAGAAACCTATGGGCAACAACGAAACTCTAGTTTAAAATATAATAATAATAAACTAAGTGACACTTTGTAGTATGTTTAGGTAATGAGTATGCGAAAAAGTGCAAGAATAGGAGCTAGAGGAAAACAAAATAATATTTTGACTGGAGGTGTCCTGATGTTTCAGAGGACGAATTATTACCCAAGGTAGACAAAAATTTAGTGACACATTTTTTAAATGTAAAACCGAATACCAAATCAGAAAGTACACCAACAAATATTTCAATAACTGAATTAACTTTTTATCAGACATGGAGCACTCTCACATATATATGTATCAAAGTAAATTTTCCGGGAAAGTGGATGAGGGTGTTGACCAATATTTAAGAGATCTTCAGAGGACAACCACAGCGAATAGGTGGGCCGACAAAAGGTGTATAGATTATTGTTTAACATTTTTAACTGGGGTTGCACTGCATTGGTTTGAAAGTCTAGAGGGAGGGTTATCCGAGGTAAAAGAATTAGCAGTGTTGTCTAATTCTTTAAGAGCAGCTTTTGAGCGGCTAGGTCAAGAGGAGGACTTAGAATTAAAACTTAGCATGAGGAGCTAACATGGAAACGAGACTATTGAGGAGTACATGTATGAGATGTTAGGGATGTGTAACCGATTGAATTCAACAATTGAGGACAAGCATAAAATTAGGTTGATATTGCGGGATCTAAAACCTGAAGTGTCGGAACGAGTGTTATTGTTTGAGAAACGTACTGCAGAGGAATTACCAAATAACTTGCGCAAAATTGAGGCAGGGCAGTTTTATGCACAAAACAGACGGTTGTTGTTTGGGGACAATAACAAACCTGATCCTTTTCGGGTAAAAGTAGCCCAGGAAACGACTTGTCATAGGGAGACATAAAATGACACACTAATGAGTCTACAGAGGAACGTGGAAGCTCTTAGCAGACAGTTAAATCCTATTAGTCGTTAAGTGAGGCAGAATAGGACAGTATGCTTTAATTNAACGTGGAAGCTCTTAGCAGACAGTTAAATCCTATTAGTCGTTAAGTGAGGCAGAATAGGACAGTATGCTTTAATTGGCACTCTGGAAAGGGATAGCTTCGAAATAATGGGCGTGATACAGATAACCAGGGTAGGTCATTCTCACAAAATGTGAGTTCCTCAGGGACTAGCAGGATTTTTAGACCCAGTCGAACTTCTGATGGGAAACCTATTTGTGATTTTTATCATCAACCAGGTCACATACAGCGAGACTGTAGAAAGAAGAAACAGGGAAACTAAACAGGGTAAATCAAGTTGTGGGGTGTGGTTTACCCAGGTAANAGCGAGACTGTAGAAAGAAGAAACAGGGAAACTAAACAGGGTAAATCAAGTTGTGGGGTGTGGTTTACCCAGGTAACAGAGTGTGCCTTTGCAGTTGTGGGATCGTGTTCTTTCATTGAAGACTAAAATCTTTGGCACTGAAATCCCCATATTCTTGGACAGTGGGGCAGCTGCGTCTTGGTAGATACTCGATTGGTGTCTGAGAAGTTTTAGAGAAAAGCTGAGTCATACGTATAGGCAGGGATTACTGGTACTAGTCAGATGGTCAAACACATGATTTACCTGAAATTTAATATAGATAATTATCGGTACTCGCACCCAATAGGAATCGCGGAGGCGCCCATTAATGGTATTATTTTAGGATGTGACTTCTTGACTCTTTTTAAAGTCCAAATGAGCTTTGATGGAACANGGCGCCCATTAATGGTATTATTTTAGGATGTGACTTCTTGACTCTTTTTAAAGTCCAAATGAGCTTTGATGGAACACAAGGGCCTACAGTCTTTTAAACATCCCATTAGCCCGAAAAGCTGGTAGGGTGGTGACATTGCATAGAGCAGAAAATAGTCGTACCAATGAAAGTACGGTAACCCACAAGAATATGTCAAAGAGTAAAGAAGACGAGTTCGTAAACCTCGATATTGAATGAAATGACTGTTACTGTTTCGGTTCTGTCGCTGTTAAAGACCACATCAGGTTACCTGTTCGGTGCCATCAAAACATCAAAGTTTTCATAAGATGGGAAAAGTTACTCTCAGAAGTACTCTTGAAACTCGCGAGAAATATGTACGACAAATATAAGGTTTTGACACCTAGGAGAATTTTGGACCCTTATTCTCAGCCATGTCTCTGGGTCACAAACTTGGCAGATCATGATGTAATACTTCATCGCAGAATGAAATTAGGGAGTTTAGGCCATTTAGAAAACACTATTCATAAAAAGGAAGGATACAATAACCCAGTATTTCGTACGGTGATAACTAAAGGTTTAGATGAAACTCGACAATAACCCACATATTTTTCCTGAACAACGCGAAAACTTAGTCAACCTATTAAGAAAGTACTCGTCCTGTTTTAGTTGGAGTCAAAAATAAATATGTCGTTCTCACGAGGAAGTGGAAATTCCCCACCGATCTCTGCCTCTCCATATCGTGTGTCACCCAGTGAACATAAAGTCATACAAGAAATTGTGGATCAACACATTAAGAATGACATTGTCCGACCATGTGAGACAATTTGGTGTTCTCCTGTTGTTATGGTTAGAAAGAAGGGTGGCGAATTTTGTGTGGACTACAGGAAACTCAGTAAGGTTTCGTAGGAAGATAGGTATCCCCTCCCTAGAATTTATGATTTTTTTAGTCACTTAACTGGAACGCAGTATTTAAGTCACCTGGACAGGAACTCTGGGTATCACCAAATAAAAATTGCTGAAAAATATCACGAAAAACCTTGTTCGTAACATCTGATGGAACGTATTGTTTTCAAACATTATCATTTGGCTTAAAGACTGCTCCATCGATATTTCAGAGGTACATGGACAAAACTTAGCAGGTTTAAAATGGGGAACATGCGTAGTCTATTTGTACGTTGTACTGGTAACAGGAAATTACTTGGACAACACTTTGAACGCCTGCAGTGTGTGTCGGTATGCTTTCAGAGAGAAAATCTGACTTTAAAACCAACAAAATGCGCTTTTGGGTAACAGGAAACCAAGGTTTCCTGTAACAGGAAACCAAGGTGAATGGATAAAGTCCCATCCAAACAAAGGTAAAGCAATTAACCAATTCTTAACACCATCAAATCAAAAGAGGATCAGGAGTTGGTTTTGCCTCTGTTTACCATAAACGTATTAAAAATTGTTTCAAAATTGCAAAACACTTAACAACATTGTTGACAAAGCACCAATCTTTTTGTGTGAGGTAAGGAACAGGAATCAGCTTTTCGCACCTTGCAGTAAACTCTGTCCCTACTTTGATTCATATCCAGGAAAAGGCACCTATTAAAGTTCACACTGATGCTAATACTTTGGGCATAGGTTCTATGCTCACGCAAAGATTGGACGGAAAGCTGCACCCTGTGGCTTACGCAAGTAGAATGTGAACTCCAGCCGAGACGAAATACCCTATTACACATCTTGCATTAGTTTTCGCCTTGAACCAGTTTAGGCCTTACATTTACCTCAAAACTTTTAAGTCACTGACCACACAGCTTGTGTTACGTGGAGTGTTTAAAAATGAACTAGCAAAATTCGGGACAATTGACTAGGTGGGCTTTGAAAATGATAGAATTTGGTTTCAAAATTGTTTACTCCAGTGGTAAGGCCCATGAACATGCGGATAGTTTGAGTAGGAACACAGTGACCCCTGGTACTTTGGAAGACGAGGAGAGAGCTGTTGAGTTTTCGATATTTATTTGCAAGGACATAGACCTGCCATGTTACAATGAGAGGATAATATTTTAATACCACTTATTCAGAAAGTTGAAAATCCCTCTGAATCAAATTCAAAGTGTCTAGGCATGCTAAAAACCTCGTGTTAATAAATGGGGTATTGTACAAGAATAATTCTAGCCCCGGTCATTCAAAAAGTGTTGGCTATAACTGAAAGCTAAAATTATCAGCGAGTGCCACGATAACCCTTTGGCAGTGGGCCATCGTAGTGTGTGTGGGTAAGACTTTTATTTTCAAAATGACGGCCTTATAAATATTTCAGGTTTGTGAACCCTGTCACAAAAAACATTATACTGATTACATCCGAAGTTGATNATGACGGCCTTATAAATATTTCAGGTTTGTGAACCCTGTCACAAAAAACATTATACTGATTACATCCGAAGTTGATACTCCTAATCCTACCTCCGTGGTGCAGTATTAGGAGCAAGCTTGCGTAATTTTGCGAATTTTTCTGAATTCAAATCCCGGGATAGTCACTCATGTATTTTAATTGTCTTGTTACTGTTTTACATGTTTCTGGTTTCATCTCTAATGATATTGCTGCCAATGAGACATCAATGCATATACATATACCATCTAAGATTTCAAGAATTTTACTCAAATTTATTTGCAGCCATGTAGACAAAATTAGGCTCATTAGTTATCATTAACTTCTTGTAAGATTTAATTTAGGCAATTTTTCTTGATTTTTTATTTTATTTTATTGATTGGGTTATGGTCAGAAGTCACTGGCATCCAACATGGTGGTCGGAGTCATCAAAGTTACTTTTTCTTCTATTTTTAAATTTTTTTCGTTTGTTTTTGTGATTTTCCACAATTTTTTGCCTACTTTCAGAAGGAAAAAGAGGCTTATGAGATCACTTACCTGTCTGTGTGTGTGTGTGTGTGTGTTCCCCATTTTAAGTTTTGAACGCCTAAACAGAATTTCACCAATCTTGGTACACATATAGAGATAAGTAAGGACACCTGAATTTTAAAGTTTTCGACCACGAAGGAAAATTACTTTCAAAATGGCGGCCATAAAAATTTACGGTTATATGCAATATCTCGAAAACTATTCAACCAATTTCACCCAAATTTTATTTGCTGACAGCGCAAGGTGCAAGTATTAAATTTAGCGACTTATATAGTTGTTGGTCTTCTATTTTGTAAGATAGCACTACATGAAAAAATAAAGCTTTTGAATTATAACTAGTAAAACTACTCAACCAATTTTCGTCAAATTTGGTATTTAAGTAATACTATCAAAGGCCACGTAAATAAAATTAATTTAACTTCATTAATTACTTGTTTTCAAAATGGCGGCCATACAAATATTTTCGGTTTATTTGGTATAACTACCATACCATTTTACCACTTTCAACCAAATATTGTACTCTGTGAGTATATATTACAAGCATCATATATGCCTACAACAACTGCTTTTGTAAGCAATTTTGTAATATAGCACTACATGAATTAATAGGCTTTTTGTATAAAATATCTCGTGAAACAACTGGCAGATTCCTACCAAATTTGNTATAGCACTACATGAATTAATAGGCTTTTTGTATAAAATATCTCGTGAAACAACTGGCAGATTCCTACCAAATTTGGCAAACAAGTAGTAATGCAATAGTTGATATGTACAAATATGTTTCAATTGTCTTAGACACTTTTTTCAAAATGGTGGCCATCTAGCTGTTTTACCACAGTTTGGTATATCCTCAAAATCATTTAATCAATTCCAAATTAACATTGTATGCTGGGAGTATATATAATATACATCAAATGTGTCTACGTGAAGCATATTTTGTCCTNATTCCAAATTAACATTGTATGCTGGGAGTATATATAATATACATCAAATGTGTCTACGTGAAGCATATTTTGTCCTAAATTTTGTAACATAGTGCCACACGAAAAAATAGACCGATTCCTACGAAATATGGCATAAAAATAGTACTGTGGTAGGTAACATCAACTGATATGTTGTAGGTATGTCAGACACTTATTTTAAAGATGGTGGACAAACAGCTATTTTAGTTTTATGTCATATTGTTAATACAGTATAATAAATGCCATTGAAACAGTCTATACCAGCTGTATAATACAACCATCAATTGTGTCCACACAAAATCTCTTTTGTCCGCCATTTTGTAAAACAGATTCATATGGAAAATAAAAATTAAGTGATATCTCCAAAAAAAACAACCAATTTATATCAAATTTGGAAAACAAGTATCACTATAGCAGGTCATGTAAACTAATAAACTTTGAGGTCAGACACACATATTTTCCAAATGGCAGCTATATAACATTTTAGCTATAAAACATTTATCTAAGAAACTGCAAGAACGTGATCAACTGTCATTGTTTGCTTACAGTATCAATTATATTCATCACAATTTTCAATACAAAGCATCATTTATCCACCATTTTGGAAGATAGCCCCCATGAAATAATTCAGTTTTTATACCGTATCTCGCGAAAAAATCAACCTAAATCTTTCAAATTTGGCAAAGAAGTGNTCATGAAATAATTCAGTTTTTATACCGTATCTCGCGAAAAAATCAACCTAAATCTTTCAAATTTGGCAAAGAAGTGGTACTGTGGTAGACCATGTTCATGTATATGTTTTAAGTGTATAATTATCTTATTTTCTAAATGGAGCATATACAAATATTTTTTCTTAGTTGGCTATACCTACGAAACTATGTAACAGACTTAAATTAAACTTGGTATATTTTATTTACGACAGTCATGGAATATGCTAATACATAAATTTTTGCTCTCTATTTATGGAGATGTTCACATAAACAATGAAGGTATTTATGCCATATCGCGATTAACAGATTCATACCAAAATGTCATGCAAGTATTTCTACAGTAGGCTATGAAAATTAACATGTGTTATGTGTGGCAGGCTTGTTTTAAGGTGGTGTATATAAATTATTTTTATTAATTTGTTATTTCCAGAAATATTTCTACAAAATTCAACAAAATTTTGTATGCAAACAATATTAAATAGAAGCATAATTTATGCATACAGAGATCCTCTTTTGCCCGATTTTTTGCAAAGCAGTGTCAGGTGAGTCAAATGAACATTTAGCAATATTTCTGGAATAATTCAACTAATTTACACAAAATTTTGCGCACCTACAGAAGACCATGTGAAGTTACATGATTTAAATTGATTCAGACACTTATTTTCAAAATGATACCCTGTAATAATATTTCAGGTTAGTGAACACTACCATTCAAAACATTACTCTGATTACGTCCGAAGTTGATGCTCCGAATTCTACCTTCGTGATGCAGTTGACTGCAAGCTAGCTTAATTTAACGAGTTTTTCTGAATTCGAATCCTGGGTAAGTCACTCGTGTATTTCAATAGTCTTGGTACTGTTTCACATGTTTCTGGTTTCATCTATAATGACATTGTTGTCAATGAGACGTAAACGCCTACCTATCATCTAATCTTTTAAGAAGAGCAATAAAATTTATTTGCGCCCATTTAGAGGAAAGTTGGCTCATTAGTTATCAGTAACTTCTTGTTTTGTTGGTGTATGTAAGATAGCCTGTCCTTCCATCTGAGGTTGTGTTAAATCAGTCTGTCGAGGCAGAAGAGACCCTAAGGCTGCGTGATCAGTGACATACTAAAANCCATCTGAGGTTGTGTTAAATCAGTCTGTCGAGGCAGAAGAGACCCTAAGGCTGCGTGATCAGTGACATACTAAAATGCACCAAGCAGTGGACAATCTCTCCATCAACAACAAGGAAAGAACAAACATCATTACGATCAACAACGCANCCATCTGAGGTTGTGTTAAATCAGTCTGTCGAGGCAGAAGAGACCCTAAGGCTGCGTGATCAGTGACATACTAAAAATGCACCAAGCAGTGGACAATCTCTCCATCAACAACAAGGAAAGAACAAACATCATTACGATCAACAACGCANTAAAATGCACCAAGCAGTGGACAATCTCTCCATCAACAACAAGGAAAGAACAAACATCATTACGATCAACAACGCATGTCGGTAAAATACGAACCTGGTCAGGAGGTATTGGTGTATACCCCTATCTGCAAAAAGGGGTTGAGTGAAAAATATTTGCATCGTTGGTTTGGACCTATAGAGGTGCAAAAGATTTTCCCTAACATTTACAAGGTGAAATGCACATGCAAAAGGAAAGAAGTGATTGATACAATCAACGTGGAGCATATGAAACTTGTCTACACTTCATAGTGAAGCTCATTGGTATTAAAAAAATTTCTTATTAGTAGGTAATTGGTTTACTTTTATTTGTTGTGTGGATATTGATTTCGAAAGTTTTCTCTTTTCTAATGCATGTTATCTGGAGTGTTACATGTACCATTAGTCGTTCAAATTGACCCTTGGGACTGGACAAGCGGTCGTACGATGACATCTGCATATAGCCAGATAGTTTTCCTGGTCGGGCTGGTGAACTTGTTGGCATCGCAGGTGGAGCCGCTTCCAAGTTCCAGATCCACTGATGTCGAGCTGATTGCGAGTGCTCTCTTTGAGCCTCTTCAACAGGTTGTATCGTATACTGCTTCAGTTCCTTTGAACTTTAGATTACCATGGCCATGTACCAATGACTAAATAGAGCCTGAATATGTTGTGGAACTTAGAAATTGTTCAAAATCTAGAGGAGAGGTTTTCTGTCGGTTTTTTTTTTTATGTACTAGCAGATATGAGTATTGTTGTTAATATATTTCTTGATAAGTTAAATGCGGCAGCTGGAGAAGACTTAAATGATGTTGCAGGTCGTAGGAAACATGNACCAATGACTAAATAGAGCCTGAATATGTTGTGGAACTTAGAAATTGTTCAAAATCTAGAGGAGAGGTTTTCTGTCGTTTTTTTTTTTTATGTACTAGCAGATATGAGTATTGTTGTTAATATATTTCTTGATAAGTTAAATGCGGCAGCTGGAGAAGACTTAAATGATGTTGCAGGTCGTAGGAAACATGGTATTTTTGTAGGTGATTTCGCCTGTTGGTATTGTGCTGTGGCCACGACGAGTCAAATAGAGGATTTATTTTCGAATGAAGTTAACTTAAATAAGAAACTAGAATCCATTGAGGAACAAGTGCATATGGTTCATACAAAATTCTCTAGTTTTGTCTATAAGGTCAATGTAGTTAATGAAGCCATTTCTAGTGTATTTACGAAAACTCATATTATATTCAGAAATATCTCTAATTATTTAAGAGCATTTCAAGATTCAGTAGTATTTGAGATGTATAGCCATAGTTTTGAAGTCGATCATATTCAAAAGCGTCAATTACTTTTGTCAGTGTTAATTTCTAAACAAAAACATACCACGGTGTGTATCGAAGTTCCTTCTGTAGTGATAACTCCTACTATCCTGAAGTCTAAGTTGCAACAATTGGAAATTATATTAGGGAAAGATGCTTATCGGTTAGCCATACCTGATGAAAAATTTCATGCCTATTTCCATCTTAAAATTTGTGGCTGTCAGATTTTAAACGTATACNTAGCCATACCTGATGAAAAATTTCATGCCTATTTCCATCTTAAAATTTGTGGCTGTCAGATTTTAAACGAATATTTATTTGTGAAGTTGAAAGTGCCAATTGTTAAGAAGGAATCAAAATGGCGGTTGTACGAGTTCATTTCCATTCCGGTGGGAAAATAGTACTTGTATTTCTAACTATGCTACAACTTTCTTAGCTGTTTATGGGAACTATATTATATCCATTCAAGGAAGGGCTCTACAGGATTGTAGGCCGCATGAGGAAGTTTATGTTACATACCTCGTCATTCTGGAGATTCATTTGTAGGGGCCTTATGCCCGAAAGCAGTATTTTAGGGTGAAATGGCTGGGACTTTAGCTAAGCTTTGTGCTTTTATTAGTCAAGTTAGTAGTCCNGGGACTTTAGCTAAGCTTTGTGCTTTTATTTGTCAAGTTAGTAGTTTTTTAATTGTGTCACAGACTGGACCTGAACTGTATTGCATTACTAATGCTGTTGGAATGTTAACGCTTAAATTTTCTCATAGTTTGAATAAAACTTTTGTAGTAGGCAAGAATAATCAACCAGGAGCCATAGAGGTGGCAGTTCCCTGCGACTTTCAACTGTTTTTGCAATAGAACTTGATGGTGAACGAGATTTGCCCTTGTGATCCCCATACAATGATGCAGTTGGATATCATTCATTTTATTCCTATAACATGTTCGAAGTTAAGGAGGTTGCATGTCTCACAATGTACTTCGTCTACCCAGATGGTGTTCCCAACATTGTATAATTGTTTCGAGCCAGATTGGCCAAATCAAATACCTAATGTGAATAATGTATATGAAGAAATAACTATTGGTAAGATTACACCTATGAAGCAAAAGGATTCTCTGGAATCCTCCAGTTTCTGGTCTAGACAGTTTTCGACTGTTTTGCTTACTATGGTGTCCGCCCTTTTCTTTTTTGTAGTGATTGTGAATCCCTATCTTTTGGGGATTGGCTCTTTACCTCGGGCGGCTGCTCTTGACGACACTATTGTTCTTGATGTAGAGATGAGTGTGGTATTTATGCGATTGATAATAATTGTAGTATATGTGCTTTATTTGTTATGGAAATGTTATAGAGAGAACTACAAGCATTATGTTAAGTCAAATAGTGAAGGAAATTTCTAATCTCTTCCTTTGGATTCTGGTGTATCAGTTTCTTGTCTGTCTGAGTTACTAGATAAGGAAAATTATATGAAAGCCACTTTAAGGGAAGAGTTGGGAAATAAACGAGCTATCTACTTGACTATAAACACTCCTTACGAGGGACCTGTAGCATAACTANGATTGGCTCTTTACCTCGGGCGGCTGCTCTTGACGACACTATTGTTCTTGATGTAGAGATGAGTGTGGTATTTATGTGATTGATAATAATTGCAGTATATGTGCTTTATTTGTTATGGAAATATTATAGAGAGAACTACAAGCATTATGTTAAGTCAAATAGTGAAGGAAATTTCTAATCTCTTCCTTTGGATTCTGGTGTATCAGTTTCTTGTCTGTCTGAGTTACTAGATAAGGAAAATTATATGAAAGCCACTTTTNTGTCTGTCTGAGTTACTAGATAAGGAAAATTATATGAAAGCCACTTTTAGGGAAGAGTTGGGAAATAAACGAGCTATCTACTTGACTATAAACACTCCTTACGAGGGACCTGTAGCATAACTAATTGAAGATGGATGTTAGTTGTATCATGATTTAGGTCGCTTGATGTAACTTTGTTGATATTGTGCCTAGTTAAAAAACTATGAAAATATGTTAATGTTTTGTGATCGGAAGATGGTTCGCGCAGATGCTTAATGTAGGCCCTATTGATTTCTAGTGGTTCAACTAGATTTTAATTAGCTTTATTGCGTAGTTTAAACAGGTAAGTTACAAGAATAGGAGTTGAAGTCACTCTTACCTTATTTTTTTCTTCTTTTCTAACCTGCCCCCTTCTTTCCCTCCTGTTCCTTTTTCTCCTCTCCCTAACCTTCTGTCCTTTGAAGAAGTAATATGATGAGTTATTTCGAAGAATACATTCTATGTAGTGGTGAAGTTCAGCATGCTGAAGATGATGAAGCTACTGAAGTTATCGAAGCCCAGGAAGAACATAAAGTTCCTCCTCTCTTAGGATGGCTGCTCTTTTTGTCGAATTGAAAGGACTTGCGATTTCATAGACTTTGTGATACAGTGAAATGTGCTTTGACTTTCTGAACACTCTCTCGAGGCCGATTGACAATAACTGTGAAACTGTGCTTGTGGACACTGGTGAGGTGCCTCGACTTCATTTTTTGTGCTGCTGCTAGATAAAATATAAGTTTCTTCCCTGGTGGTGTGGTTTTCTAATATATGCTGCCACAACTGGTCCGATGCCATGCCCTGATGCCTGGACAGACCTGATTCGGTGGACAGTNCCTGATGCCTGGACAGACCTGATTCTGTGGACAGCCAGCAGATGCGATGACCCAGTAGTGATTGTGGAAATGTTGGGACTGCACCGTCCACCCACACACCCTGGTTGAGGAAGAACTGCTGTGTGTTTTGCTGTTATAGATGGACTGTTGCACTCCACTCTGTGTTAGCAGCAGGCTATGGTGGTTATGTTGGACTTTATGTAAGGGGTTGTGGGGCCGTCCTTATTTCGTGTGGTACGAATTGCACAATGGACACTTGTGTAGTGTATGAGACTGAGAAAACATTGGTACATTCCGGACTACATCTTGGCATCAGTGTAATTTATGGACAAGCATGCACTCATTCGTCGGAGCATCTGTTTCCTTGAAATACCCCACCTAATTTCCTTGATTCCTTTCCTCGTCCATGAAGAATAGTCCTCTCTCTTTGAAAGTGAATCTTGAGAAATTAGGTTGTGTTAAGTTTTAGTGTGTTTTGATTAGTTAGGTACCCAACTTAAGAGTGTTTTGTATATCGTGCCAGATGTTATTTATGTGTGTTTTGCATAAGTTAAGGATGGGATGGTATTATTTCGCATCTGTGTGGTAACCAGTAATGTGTCTGAGCTGTCTTCTTCCGAACATAAAAAAAAATGAGCGAGAGGTGCATACAATAATTTTTGTACTTTTCTGGTGTACCCATTTACAATCTTGTGTGTATGTGTCTGCTGATGTCTGTCAAAACAATTGTTACACAGAGGGTTTTATAGGTATGGTTTCGGCGAGCCTGGGGGATAAAAAACACTTTGAAAAATCTTCATGCCTTGGAGACCCAAGAAATCTTTGACACGCTGCTGGTGGGCCACCCTTTCCTATTCTACTTGACTGCGATTCTGCGCAAGTCGTAGCTCCTCACCCAGACTCGATCCAGGCCTACTTTCATGTCAGCTAAGAACTAAACTAATAGCTCCTTGTTTTAATAATTAAATTTAAAAAATAGGAAATGGGAATTGAATGAGAAACAAAGTGAAGGGACTACACGTGGATTTGATAAGAAAGAGAAAAGATAAATTTAATGTTTTAAAGAAGCCTAAACTGGAGTGAATTTGCTGTTGTCTTTATTTGATTCACATCTCATTATAAATTATGTATTTATTTATTTTTTTATTGTTTGCCATGCCTATTCTTTCTTTTTCATTTCTCGTCGTATGGTTAAGAACGCTCAAGTTTTGATTCCCAAATGCTACTGATTTTCTCTGTTTTCTAGAAAACAAAAATTTGTAACATGGGGTATTCATGATGAGTGCACTGAAATGTATGGATGTAAAACTGTAAATGTTNTAGAAAACAAAAATTTGTAACATGGGGTATTCATGATGAGTGCACTGAAATGTATGGATGTAAAACTGTAAATGTTGTTTGTTAAAGCGTCACACGAATGTTGTAGAAATGGAAACACCATTATGAGGGTTCAAAGGCTTAAGCCGGGGGGAGATGTCGTAAATTAAGGTTAAAATTTCATNGAAATGGAAACACCATTATGAGGGTTCAAAGGCTTAAGCCGGGGGGAGATGTCGTAAATTAAGGTTAAAATTTCATGTTTTATTTCCTATTTTTTTTCATGATATCAGTTTACTCATGAAAGTTCTTAATGTTTTATTTTGTGTATTGGCTTATAACTTGTATTGCTATAACCTTCTCGGTTTTGTGTTTTGTGGGGCAGAAACGTGTATAACGGCAACTCCTGACCTGGTTGTGTACATTTATAGTGCTGTGTAAGTTCGTTGCAAAACCGTGTCACAATTCCCGCTGCTAGAATGCTCTATTGTTTTGCTGTTTCAATCATCGAGTGTTCTCGATGGCCTACAATAGCGGGAATTTGGTCAGGGCTAGCACGCCGAAGATAAAATAATGGGTGGCGTGATCGGACGCTGAGTGTCTAACTATTGGCGCGTATAAAAATAAATGGCACGTGGGGAGCGCACCCAGGGCTAGGCGACACCCTCCGAGTGACGGTCTTTCCAGCTGGGACCCGTAGGTGACCGTCATCCCCGGGCATGACAGAAATGAAGCCCTAGAATGGAGCGGCGCTGGAATGCAAGAGCGGGGGAAGCGGAAGTACCCAGAGAAAGCCCGCTGGCAAGCGGCATCGTCCAGCACGATTCCCACATGCCAGAATCTGGAAGTGAACCCGCCGGGGATCGAGCCCGGATCGCCGTGGTGGGAAGCGAGCGCCCTGGACACTACGCCACCGCTGCCCCTGGCGTGCATAATAGGGTGACGGCTGGAATAGTGTGTCTGGAGTGCCCCGCAGCCGGGTGTATCGACAGCGCGAGATGTAAATGGAGTAGATTTTTCTATTCCGTGGTTGCGCATTTTTTAGTAACCATGGAGTAACATCAAAAATTCGCTTGTTTGTAGAAACATGTAAGTAACTAAGGGGTTGATTGCTTGTAACATGGATTCAGTGACATTCAGTCTCTGCCAGTCTCTCAGTAGCTCAATTGTTTGGAGTAATCTACGCGTGATCCCGTCATGACTGCCTACTGCTTCGGCAAACTAATTGTGAGTGAAGGCATTTATTTATGTTTAGGACGTGGCAACATATAATAATTTTCAGAACTTATTTATTTTCTATGTAAAAATGGGAATTATAGTATATAATAATGGAAATTGTTCAAATTTAAAGAACCGTTCAAATCAGTGTAACGTCTGTTGCTTGAAATTCAATATGTAAGAAACCAGTTTCGAAGCCTCTTCATTAACCTGCATGCTCTTGTGTTAACTTTTCTTAACTTTTTGACGAGAAGTGGAATCCTTTTTATTTTATTTGAACTTATTACTCTAGAACTAAACTTTGAAAATTTCTGTCTCTGTCAAGTAAGTCGCCTACCCTATTCTTTGGATTACGAATTCTTGTATATGTTTGTTCTCTCGTTTATTTAATTGAGCTTACGCCCTCTAATCTCTTCAGAGGTTACAATTATTCCTTTAAAGATTTTGCAGATAATGAGATCTTCTCTTTAAAATCGTTAGGTAGAAAAGTTACAACGGTATGGTTCTATTTCTTAATTCAGATTTTTACTGTCATTTACTCATCAAAAACTATTTATCGCAGTAATATGATGTTAAATTATAACAATTTGGCAGTAAAAATCCTCTACTTTTAAAAAACACATTTTATTCATAAACGACGTAAGTCACTGTTGTTTCCATGATTTCCTTCAAAGAATACATGAAAAAAATTATTCTTGAGTCTGCTCCCATTCTCACTGTCCCGTGTATTTATTTATTCAAAACATGAACGAAAGTAACAACAATAAAAAATACTGATATGCATGACCATCAAATACGTACAAACCAAAATATATATATTCATAACGAAAATAAAGATATATTATTAATATCTGTAAACAATGCTGGTATAGCATTGTTTAACAGACTACCCCAAACCATAAAATCATTTAACTGGTACCCATCTTTTAAAAACAAACTATTTTAATTTCTTGTCACTGTATCCTTTTATGATGTAAATGAATTTTCAGCCTCATAGTTATAGATATAAAACATTTTAAGAACACAAACTCTTTATTCGTAGTATATGTTTTACCTCATTATTTCACGCAATATTGTCATTTTGCTTAACTACCACACAATAATAATCCTTATAATTTTAATTACACATTGTTTGTATTTCTATAGTTCTCTTGTGTGTATTTTTTCATCTTGCTTCCTCTCGTGTTTATACTATTTGTATTGTAATTGTTTGTACTATTTGTATTATTTCGACGATTTCTATGTCATGTGACATAGTAAAATAAACAAATGAAAAATGTTTATGTTCAAACACCCTAACTAAATAAAAAAATTAACATACCATGTTTCATGTTTTCAACTACAGATATAATAAAAGTATAATTAGAGTGGCTTATGGCAAACTGCACCTAACTGAACAACAAACAGAGTTAATTAAAAGTAGTACTCTCTCCCAAGATTGTCAGACAAGTACGATTTAAGTTGTGCTTTAAAAGGGAAAGCACTGTAAAATATTGTGCTAAAGATTAAATTTTTTTAAAATTATATACGCAGAGTCTATTTTTAATAAAAAAATTTAAGTATTTCCACTTAGGATGCTTAAGAAAGCCCATTTCGCAAATGCATTTTCTCACATGGGAATTGTGCCAGACGATGCGAGTTTTCTCGAGTATCACCTGTTTCCCCCGCCCTTGGCATCCCAGCACTACTCCATACTCACCTCGCTTCACCCTCATCGGCCCTCAAGATCACGATGTTAAAGAGGCAACCAAAACTCTCCACTTCACTCCACATTTAGCAAAAAAAACCCTTAATAAACAAGACTACGATAACAATTACTTTATATTATGTAACAAAATATTACAAGTAACTGAAATAGACTTATTGTTAAAAATTGTTGGCAAACATTATTACTCATTTTCTTTACATACAATTAGAGTAATTATTATAATGGTATTGACTGATGGCGGTTTTTTACTAAATGCATTTTCTAAAGCATCCAAAATGGAAATAGGCCAAAATTGTATTACAAATTGACTCTTACTAATTGAAGAGTAAAGATATTCGGGCGGCTCTTTACAGTGAGGTCTTGAGAGCCGATGACGGTATTGAGATGAGTATGGAGCAGCGCCGGAATGAAAGGGTGGGGAAATGGGACATCCCCGAGAAAAACCGTTGATCAGCCGCATCATTTGACACGATTCCCAAATGCGAAAATCCGGGGAGTGACCCAGCCGGGGAGTTAGTAAATGAATTATTAAAACTTTAAAACAAGTAAATTCTGGTAAAATATATTCCATTGCTACAAAATGTATGCGCTGTTATTTATTACACGTGTAACAGAAATAGTTTTTTTTTTTCTGACAATTTTGGTAGTGACTCTAATCCTTTTAACTACCTCTGCGTGTTGTACAGTCGGGTGCAGTGTTCCACTGCAAGCCACTCTATTTCTACCTTGAAGCCTTAGGGAATAAATATCACTTGAGACACCTTGCTTATTTGAGTGCTATTTTAACTGGTTTCCAGTTTATTCTGGCAAACAAAAGAGGATACTCATTTATAATTAAAAATTTGTGTTTTATAGTTTGAAAGGAAAGGAACTTAACGTATTTTAAGTACTGTATATATTCAAATGTTGAAAATTAATATATAAAAAATCGACTCTAGTAAAATTCGAATTTGCGCTCCTTTAATTGTAAACCATGCGCTTTCCGACTGATCTGCCACATCTTCGAGAGATGTTGCATGCCATGCAGCATTAAATAGTCTGTCTTGTTTTCCATATTTAAGTATTGTTCATAAAAACCAGTACTGTATACAGTTGCAACTTCAACTATACTTAGATAAAAACCATACAGCACAAAGCCTTGAATTAGACGGTTTCCACTTATCCCATCAGCAGTTCTACAGCCAAATTGTGCATTTCGTCAAAGGAAATTCAAACCGCCAGAACCACACATCTGTGTTGTTTGCACAGTTTAGTAAAATATCCTAGAATTGTGAGCAAAAAAAATCACAGTATCCCAGCGACACTACCAAACCATCTGTCTCCCCTATTCTTTAGTTGCGATTGAATCCACAGAAAGGAAAAACTGGAATTTGATCAACTACCCCTAGCACGCTGCCTGCCACACATTTGACCAAAAATGGCGGACGATTATATCCAGTCTTTATAGTGCTTTACACCAGTATATCACGGTAGAGGTTTTTTTGGGAAGAATATTGACACATCCATTAATAAATTTATGGTTATCACGAAATATTTGTTTAAAAAATATGGACATTGAAAATTTTGAAAAAAAATTTCGGATTATATATTTTGTAAGTTAATAATGTATCATAAGAAACTGGAAGAAAGAGCAAATGTCTGTTATAAAGATTTAGGTTTAAAACCTAGAAATTTTGCATTGATCGAGGGTCAACACTTTAGCTCAAAAATAGATTAATTCAGGGTGAAGTTGGCTGTTAAACAGAGAAGGCCATTCCAAATAATCAGGTTTTTAAANCACCAGTATATCACGGTAGAGGTTTTTTTGGGAAGAATATTGACACATCCATTAATAAATTTATGGTTATCACGAAGTATTTGTTTAAAAAATATGGACATTGAAAATTTTGAAAAAAAAATTGGGATTATATATTTTGTAAGTTTATAATGTATCATAAGAAACTGGAAGAAAGAACAAATGTCTCTTATAAAGATTTAGGTTTAAAACCTAGAAATTTTGCATTGATCGAGGGTCAACACTTTAACTCAAAAATAGATTAATTCAGGGTGAAGTTGGCTGTTAAACAGAGAAGGCCATTCCAAATAATCAGGTTTTTAAANACTCAAAAATAGATTAATTCAGGGTGAAGTTGGCTGTTAAACAGAGAAGGCCATTCCAAATAATCAGGTTTTTAAACACAAATTACGTTATAACTTACAAACCCAAATTATCCAAACAAAACTAAGAAAGTCCATGTAAGCCAGTGTAACATATGTTATAGAAAACCAAGTAATGTGTAAGGGGCCCAAACCACCCCCTATCCCAAATACTACGTTTCTCTGATTTTTGGATGTAATTTGAGGCATCCTAAATAGTAAAATTTATAATGTATGTTTTAAATGGGAAATGTAATTATTGTAATAAATGTTGGGACTAAATATTTTTGAGTATAAAACGTTACGTACATATTGCAAATTATCGGGGAACAGTTGTACGTTTAGAGATGTTTGTTAAACTATTATTATGGGTATTTTTGTGAGTATTTTGAGAACATTAATGGTTTAAGAACTCCCCTCCCCTCCCACGCGCAGTTTTAAGTATTGTGCTTAAGCTGCTTGGATATACACGCCCGTTGTTCACGAGTTTCTCTGGTATGTTACATTGACGTATGCTGAAATAACATCAAGGTAACGTGTCCTACGTGGACAAGACCCGTGGTAACGAACTAGCCACCCAGAGCTGTGGGATTTTACACTAGTAGAGCACCACTGCGATCTTCATCNGTATGTGACATCAACGTTCACCTATACGAATATTAACGAGTCTCGAGACGCGTTTCAACCTACGTGGGGGACGGAGGCTTGTGAAGACATCGAACATACCTGAGCGATGGTCTACGAAGGGATCTGTCTGACTGTGTGCGACCCGCTAGCGAGCTAGTTTGCATCTGGTCACGTGGGCGGTGTGCTTGCATCCACCTCGCGTAGTTCTCCCCATTCGCTTCCCTTCTTCTAAAGCACTTTGTGGCGCATGCGTGCACTTGTGACGTCACGAAGAATAACCAGCGGCGTCCAAGAATATCTGAAAACGTTCGAGAGACTTTTTTTTTTCCTGTGAACAGTGATTGGAATAAATAGGGGCGTTTCCTTGCTTTTGGGCAGAGAACGACGGAGAGACCCTTATAAGCAGATTTTATCGTAACTTTTGTTCCGACGGGGAGATGGGTACCAAACCAATAAATATAATAGTCCAACATAAGTATTCTTTTATAATGGGTTTTATATTTATGTAAAGGGGTTTTCAACAAAGATTTTTGTAACATATAAATATATTTAAATTTTAATTATATTCAATATATTATAATTGTGTAACCACCATGGTATAATAATTTAATTAATTTTGTAATACTTTTTTATTTATATTTTAGTACTGGAGTTTTATGTTATGAAGTAACAGATGTTCCAGACAGCAAGCGACTCAAAATACACGACCATCAGGTAAACCTATGCCGTGAGTCGTATTACAACCATGACAAAACATGTACATATAAAGCACCTGCACCAGTCGCTTGCTGTCTGGAACACCTGTTACTTCATAACATTTGAATTCACGACCACACTTATAGCAACAAGTAGTATAGTGAGCCCATTGCATCTTCTTCAAACATTTTCCAGATATCCCATGTTGACGAGCACTACTACTTTTACTTGGCGCAGTAGTAATGTGAATATCCTGATGTCTGTGGTGAACTGTTCATGTCCAGATCTGATGTTGGCGAGGGTGTAAGTGCGTAAGTATCCAGTGCAGCAGGTGTCTGCCCTTCACATGTTTTTTCAGATGTATGCAATATGCTACGTCTCTTAGCTGGCATAGGAGGGAGTCCCTCACACATTACGAGATGACTTTTTAAGTTATCGCGTCGTTCAAATTGAGACTTACACTGTTCACATGTTAAGCTAGATTGCTTCANCTGTTACTTCATAACATTTGAATTCACGACCACACTTATAGCAACAAGTAGTATAGTGAGCCCATTGCATCTTCTTAAAACATTTTCCAGATATCCCATGTTGACGAGCACTACTACTTTTACTTGGCGCAGTAGTAATGTGAATATCCTGATGTCTGTGGTGAACTGTTCATGTCCAGATCTGATGTTGGCGAGGGTTTAAGTGCGTAAGTATCCAGTGCAGCAGGTGTCTGCCCTTCACATGTTTTTTCAGATGTATGCAATATGCTACGTCTCTTAGCTGGCATAGGAGGGAGTCCCTCACACATTGCGAGATGACTTTTTAAGTTATCGCGTCGTTCAAATTGAGACTTACACTGTTCACATGTTAAGCTAGATTGCTTCATGTTCATAGAACAAGCAGTATCATGTCGGCAGGCATGTCAGCTCTAAGTAAATGGTTTCTTGCAGAAAGAACACAAATGACTTTCTGATGTATTTTCCATCTTCGCTCGAGACGATGTATACTATTCGAAATTCGAATAACAACTAAGGCGATTCCATCAATTTCACATATATATATGTTCAAATTTTCATATTTCGCCTGTGGGATTTAAGTCTTTTTGTGTTTTCTGTAAACATATATTCAACTAACGTCTCTCCACCACTACACGCCATTTTAAATCTCTCATGTCGATGTGCGTTGCAACTTTTACTAAAGATTTTACCACATTTGCGACAATGTTTCCTATGCATTGGTGAAGGATTGTGTTCATTGTTCACATGAAGGTCAGAAGTTGGTGGTGAAGGCGTATCAATAATTTGTACAGCAGACATCTGATTGTCACAATATTATTACGATGGTAGCTTATATTTATGCTTTATATGTCTCTTCGCATTGTAGGAATATGAAAATGATATGTTACAGAATGATGTGATTGTTCCTGGCATTCTTTTCATAGTAGTGTGCATTACCTTTAATGCTTTATCATTGTTTATGGTTGGGAAGACTCTGAGATAAATTATGCGCATATATTTGGGAAGACCCTGAGATAACTCTCCCGGCTTGGCCTGCAAGAGTGTCATGTATATTTCGTAGGAAGGACATTTTAATGTAATTTGGGAAGACTTAATCCTTTCGCGATGACGGGAGTGATGTTATGAAGTTGTCGAACGTATCTTACACGATACGATATGAAACTTATGCGTACATATGCTTGCAGGGCTTAAATCGCCCTTTATGTTAGGTGGCGTGCATTGTTTAAGTGTTCGGCGCAGCCCTTTTATATTAAAATGTATGTGTTGTTGAAGTGTATGGTAGCACCCTTTATGTCATGCCACGCGTGCTTCGTCACAGTGTTCAGTGTAACCCTTTATATTAAAATGCATGCATAGTTGAAGTGTACGGTGGTGTGCTTTGTGTTATGCCGCGCGCACTTCGCCTCAGTGTTTGCTATCATCCTTTATGTNAGTTGAAGTGTACGGTGGTGTGCTTTGTGTTATGCCGCGCGCACTTCGCCTCAGTGTTTGCTATCATCCTTTATGTTAGGGTGCGTGCATAGTTGAATTGTTCGGCAACATTCTTTATGTTACACCAAGTGCCATGGCTACGTCATTTATGTTATGCCTCGCGTCACGGTGACTGGGGAAGACTCTGAGATAATCCTCCCGGTTTGGAATGCTAGAGTGTGATGTCTGAGACAAACCTCACACTTGAAATGCGAAAGCATGAAGTATATCATCTAATAGAAATGAATTAAATGGTAATCGTATTTGGGAAGACTCTGAGTTAACACATAACATAGGGACCAGTCGGGTGACATGATAGGGATTTGGGAAGACCCGGAGAACCCCCCTGCAAGAGTATGATGTAGGGGCGAGTCGGGTGACATGGCAGGGATTTGGGTAGACTCGGGGAACACCCCCTGAAAAAAAAGTGTGATGTAGGGGCCAGTCGGGGCGTCAGGGAAGACTCGGAGAACACCCTCTTGCTTATGTTATGTATTTGCTGGTTGTAACTTAACAGGTTCGGGAGTTATTAGCAACTATGCTTATAAGTTCGCATAAGGCTTAAATGACTATTTGNTGGTTGTAACTTAACAGGTTCGGGAGTTATTAGCAACTATGCTTATAAGTTCGCATAAGGCTTAAATGACTATTTGCTAATTTTTCTTGTTGGCGGCGATGCTAATGTTATGATTTTGACGAGTACATCTTAAGCGGTTCGGGAATTATGGCCAACTATGCTTATAAGTTCGTATAGGGCTTAAATGACTATGTTTTAATTTTCCTTGTTGGTGGCGATGCTAATGTTATGAATTTGACAAGTACTTCTAAAGCCTTTCGGGAATTACAGCCAACTATGATTATAAGTTCACATAGGGCTTAAATGGCCATTTGTTAATTTTACTTGTCTTAGTCGATGTCAATAATATGAATTTGACTACTACATCTTAAACGGTTCGGGAATTACGGCCAACTATGCTTATACATTCGCATAGGGCTTAAATGACCATTTGTTAATTTTTCTTGTCTGCGTCGATGTCTATGATATGAATTTGACGACTACATCTGAAACGGTTCTGGAATTATGGCCAACTATGCTTATAAGTTCGCATAGGGCTTAAATTACCATTTGTTTATTTCCCTTGTCTGAGTCGATGTCTATGATATGAATTTCACGACTACATCTTAAACGGTTCGGGAATTATGGCTAACTATGGTTATAAGTTCGCATAGGGCTTAAATGGTCATGTGTTTATTTTCCTGGGCTTCGTCGATGCGTATGATATGAATTTGACGACTACATCTTAAACGGTTCGGGAATTACGACCAACTATACTTATACGTTCGCATAGGGCTTGCATGACTATTTGTTAATTTTCCTTCTCTGCATCGATGCCTATGTTATGAATTTGACGAGTGCATCCTAAAAGGTTGGGGAATTACGCTCAACTGTGCTTATAAGTTCTCATAGGGCTTAAATGGCCATATATCATATTTGGGAAGAATCTGAGATAACCCTCNCACGACTACATCTTAAACGGTTCGGGAATTATGGCTAACTATGGTTATAAGTTCGCATAGGGCTTAAATGGTCATGTGTTAATTTTCCTGGGCTTCGTCGATGCGTATGATATGAATTTGACGACTACATCTTAAACGGTTCGGGAATTACGACCAACTATACTTATACGTTCGCATAGGGCTTACATGACTATTTGTTAATTTTCCTTCTCTGCATCGATGCCTATGTTATGAATTTGACGAGTNAGAACACAAATGACTTTCTGATGTATTTTCCATCTTCGCTCGAGACGATGTATACTATTCGAAATTCGAATAACAATTAAGGCGATTCCATCAATTTCACATATATATATGTTCAAATTTTCATATTTCGCCTGTGGGATTTAAGTCTTTTTGTGTTTTCTGTAAACATATATTCAACTAACGTCTCTCCACCACTACACGCCATTTTAAATCTCTCATGTCGATGTGCGTTGCAACTTTTACTAAAGATTTTACCACATTTGCGACAATGTTTCCTATGCATTGGTGAAGGATTGTGTTCATTGTTCACATGAAGGTCAGAAGTTGGTGGTGAAGGCGTATCAATAATTTGTACAGCAGACATCTGATTGTCACAATATTATTACGATGGTAGCTTATATTTATGCTTTATATGTCTCTTCGCATTGTAGGAATATGAAAATGATATGTTACAGAATGATGTGATTGTTCCTGGCATTCTTTTCATAGTAGTGTGCATTACCTTTAATGCTTTATCATTGTTTATGGTTGGGAAGACTCTGAGATAAATTATGCGCATATATTTGGGAAGACCCTGAGATAACTCTCCCGGCTTGGCCAGCAAGAGTGTCATGTATATTTCGTAGGAAGGACATTTTAATGTAATTTGGGAAGACTTAATCCTTTCACGATGACGGGAGTGATGTTATGAAGTTGTCGAACGTATCTTACACGATACGATATGAAACTTATGCGTACATATGCTTGCAGGGCTTAAATCGCCCTTTATGTTAGGTGGCGTGCATTGTTTAAGTGTTCGGCGCAGCCCTTTTATATTAAAATGTATGTGTTGTTGAAGTGTATGGTAGCACCCTTTATGTCATGCCACGCGGGCTTCGTCACAGTGTTCAGTGTAACCCTTTATATTAAAATTCATGCATCGTTGAAGTGTACGGTGGTGTGCTTTGTGTTATGCCGCGCGCACTTCGCCTCAGTGTTTGCTATCATCCTTTATGTTAGGGTGCGTGCATAGTTGAATTGTTCGGCAACATTCTTTATGTTACACCAAGTGCCATGGCTACGTCATTTATGTTATGCCTCGCGTCACGGTGACTGGGGAAGACTCTGAGATAATCCTCCCGGTTTGGAATGCTAGAGTGTGATGTCTGAGACAAACCTCACACTTGAAATGCGAAAGCATGAAGTATATCATCTAATAGAAATGAATTAAATGGTAATCGTATTTGGGAAGACTCTGAGTTAACACATAACATAGGGACCAGTCGGGTGACATGATAGGGATTTGGGAAGACCCGGAGAACCCCCCTGCAAGAGTATGATGTAGGGGCGAGTCGGGTGACATGGCAGGGATTTGGGTAGACTCGGGGAACACCCCCTGAAAAAAAAGTGTGATGTAGGGGCCAGTCGGGGCGTCAGGGAAGACTCGGAGAACACCCTCTTGCTTATGTTATGTATTTGCTGGTTGTAACTTAACAGGTTCGGGAGTTATTAGCAACTATGCTTATAAGTTCGCATAAGGCTTAAATGACTATTTGTTAATTTTTCTTGTTGGCGGCGATGCTAAAGTTATGATTTTGACGAGTACATCTTAAGCGGTTCGGGAATTATGGCCAACTATGCTTATAAGTTCGCATAGGGCTTAAATGACTATGTTTTAATTTTCCTTGTTGGTGGCGAAGCTAATGTTATGAATTTGACAAGTACTTCTAAAGCCTTTCGGGAATTACAGCCAACTATGATTATAAGTTCACATAGGGCTTAAATGACCATTTGTTAATTTTACTTGTCTTAGTCGATGTCAATAATATGAATTTGACTACTACATCTTAAACGGTTCGGGAATTACGGCCAACTATGCTTATACATTCGCATAGGGCTTAAATGACCATTTGTTAATTTTTCTTGTCTGCGTCGATGTCTATGATATGAATTTGACGACTACATCTGAAACGGTTCTGGAATTATGGCCAACTATGCTTATAAGTTCGCATAGGGCTTAAATTACCATTTGTTTATTTCCCTTGTCTGAGTCGATGTCTATGATATGAATTTCACGACTACATCTTAAACGGTTCGGGAATTATGGCTAACTATGGTTATAAGTTCGCATAGGGCTTAAATGGTCATGTGTTAATTTTCCTGGGCTTCGTCGATGCGTATGATATGAATTTGACGACTACATCTTAAACGGTTCGGGAATTACGACCAACTATACTTATACGTTCGCATAGGGCTTACATGACTATTTGTTAATTTTCCTTCTCTGCATCGATGCCTATGTTATGAATTTGACGAGTAAATCCTAAAAGGTTGGGGAATTACGGTCAACTGTGCTTATAAGTTCTCATAGGGCTTAAATGGCCATATATCATATTTGGGAAGAATCTGAGATAACCCTCCCGACTTAGCATAGACTCGAACAAAATCCCTCAACCCCTCATTGCTCAAAAATGAGTCAGTAAGCCACATTGTGAAGTAATAGAAACCAATTTGAAAAAATTATATTTTGAGGGGAATTACGGAAATGTTTAGGGAAAAAGGGAATTTTCGAGGGAAAAAGGGGACATTTTGAATTTGCTTTGGCGGAAAAAGGGGCATTTAGAGGGAAAAACGGGAAAAATGGTGGTGGAATGCTAGAGCAGGAGGTCCTCGGCGTAGAATCCCTGTCACGAACTTGCGTTTAAATGCCCCATTTCCTATTACTAAGGACGTTAATTAGAGTAGAAATATAAATTAAATATTGCTCTCATTGAGAAATAAAAAGAGTAATAGTGGAGATTGATAATTTAATGCTGTAAATAATAGTTGTGTTAATAAATTAAAAATTAAATTTATGTATTTTATTGAAGTTATTTTATTTAGACCTCCATCCCTCACGAACTCAGATACGCCCCTAAGGCGTCTTATGTACATATTATAAAACTCAACGTCTCCTTCTGTCTCTGTCTGCGTGTCTGTTAGTGCGCTTATCACTCGAGAACCACGTATCCGATTTACGTGTTTTTTTAATTCATAGCTAGGTTCTCTGGCTAGGTTTTAGTATGTATTTTGTTACGTAAAGTAACATAAGGAATAAGCAGTGTCGATACTAGTGAATCAAGTCGGAAAAATGTTTGCGGCCAGCGCGATCTCTTGCAATACGGTGTCTAAACCGTTAAAGATGGAACAATAGCATGTAGTAAACAATTTTGTAGAATAAAAAGACTTAAAAAAAACTCCGTGGTAGCATATATATATCTATAAGAAATAAATACTATTAAGAGCTTTTACCATTTAATTCACAAGCAACATTCAATGACGAAGCTTATCACCTTGCACTCATTGAAATTGAAAAGGAAGTGCAGACATTGTCAGGAAAAAGTATAAAAAGCATGGGCCCACCAATACCAGATAACAGAGTTAGATTCAACCGTTTACACTAACTACATCAGGGAAACTTCATATCATAGATTATAATTGGACACCACCTCAAGGCTTATTAGTATTTCTCTGTTATAGATAGCTATATGCTATCGCGGAGTTTTTTTAGGTATTTTTATTCTACAAAATTCTTTACTACATGATATTGTTCCATCTTTAACGGTTTAGACAGCGTAATGCAAGAGAGCGCACTGGTGGCAAACTTTTTTCCGACTTGATTCACTATTACCGTCACTGCTTATTCCTTACGTTACTTTACGTAACAAAATGTATACTAAAACCTGGCCAGAGAACGTAGCTATAAATTTAAAAAAAAACACGCAAATCGGATAAGTGGTTCTCGAGTGATAAGCGCACTAACAGACAGACAGGCAGACAGAGAGACGTTGAGGTTTACTGTATATGTATATATAGATTATAGAAGATTAACACTGAGTCAAATTCTACTTTATTTAAAAAATAACTTAACAATAATTCTGTAGTCTACGCGAGCGGAGGCGGGCACAACTAGTATATATATATATATATATATATATATATAAAATTCTCCCGTCACAGTGTTAGTCACTGAACTCCTCCGAAACGGCTGGACCGATTTTTATGAAATTTTTTATGTATACTCGGTAGGTCTGAGAATAGATTTATAT
>NQII01000237.1:1010843-1074484 GCA_002778355.1 Clitarchus hookeri | reverse complement strand
CTCTCCGGCCTTGCGGGGTTTCCAATACACAAAAGGTTTTCTATTCACAACTGACGCATTTCTTATGGGGTTCTACTCCTGCGGACGACTGCTTGCTACAGTACATTTCTAACTGCTGGCTAACTATTTGACTTGCTAAATACCTCCAGTACCACACCTCGGACTCTCAGGACATTATTACTTCACTTTCTTACATAGTTACTTACCAATTTACATGGTACAAATGACATGGTTACACAACATGACCTTCACAATTACCTCCTACCTTATTGGTTCTTCTGGCTTCGGTTTCCTCGTAAGGCGGAATACATTCTTGAGGTATAAAAACAAACAGTTGGCTGAAAGCCTAAGTATATTGCCCAACTGGCAATTGTTTTACCTTTTGGTGACAGGAATTAATTAATTTTACGTTACATACGACTTCCACAGGTCGTCCAAAGAAAGAAAAAACACTCTTATATTTTAGGTTGGTAACTGTTCAATGGTTCACTACTACTGGCTGGCACTCGGCCCGTTTTTACAAATGTCTGACGAAAAAAAACAAAGCACCCCGACACATGTTACGTTTTAACTTTACGACGACACACAGGTCGTAGAAGAACAAAAAATATAACCTCTTTACTGTCTCTCGGCTGTTGCCTGCGGCGTTTTCCGTTAGGCCAAAGGTAAACATAAACTCTCTCTTGATAAAAAATTTTAGAAAATGGAACTTGAATAAAAGTACACTCAGGCATACCTGAGTGTTGCGTCTAAGTCTTTTGACTGAAGGTCGGAATACACTGTTCACTGTAGACGGTCCTTGTCGCACTTAAATTGTTTAGCAGGTTGTATAACCTGNTTTTTGACCTAGTTTTCTCCGCGGATGGCATGGGGTACACTTACCCGAGAGTCTGTGTCTGGCTGCGGGGCGATGTCTTCTTGCACCTGGCACTAGAACCTGGATGCGTCTCGGCATCCGTGGTGGTGATGAGGGGGTGAGGGGCCACCTCACTTCCTCTCGTTCTGTGGACTTACTGGACTGCTGCGTTGCAGGCCCGTTCTCGGCGCGTGACTGCGGTTTCNCGTGTGTTCTACGTCCACGCATTTTCCCGTGCGTCTTCTCGACCGTTTATTTTTCACTCATTTTACCGTGCCCTTATTCTTTTTCAGCCTTGGTTATCGCATCCCGGGCGGCCTCGGTTATCGCGTCCCGGCTGGTGGCGTGTTATCTCTCCGCCAGGTGTATATCTTGACTGGCGCGCTTCACACCTCGTTATCGCGCCCGGCATGTACTGTCTTACTTCAGATATCACTTGGGCTGCGTTACTTCTCGATTTTTATTACTGTTGTCGGTTATCTTCCTGACCTGGGTCACTGCCCCCGTGACCTAGTGACCCACTGCGCTTGGATGTGAGCCAATGTCTCGCTATAATCCCTAAACCGGCACGCGACAGTATCTATCTACCAATTCTCACGAAGGTCATTGTACATTCCCATACAATAAATCGATTCTCAAATGAAAATTGAAATTTGTATTAAATTTTCCTGGCACACTTATAGAAAATAATGAAAGATAATTTTTTAATATTGGTAATCTGGAAAAAAAAGTTAAGTGAATTTCAAAAAAATATATGTATTAATTTAACAAAATTTAAGAAAATAAAGAAAAAACAGTGGACAGAAAAGGTAGTACATTGTAGTTTAATGCCAACAGTAGCTGATGTTCACTAGCATTTGTTTTATTCAAAGAAACAAGAGCCTTTCACTGGAACACAATGAAGTTGTGAACTTCACCAACCTAAATATAAAAACGTTCGCATTACTAAATAACGACACGCTAAGTGTTTTCTACACCTTGCATGTATAAAAACCAACAAAAGATGTGTGTTCTACTTGGCAATATGTTTTGTATGGGTAACTTAAGGGACTAGAAATCAACAAATTATTACTGCATATTTTATATTTCCTGTTGGTCATAGTAATAACACCTCTCTGAATCTACCTGTGGTACCTACAAAATATCATCATTGTTCTTTAATATAGACCAAGAACTTCTCAACATTAAGTATGGATACTCCCTCGGACATGCTTCGAGAGTTCTAAAAGTAACTTTGCTGGCAACACTGCTGCTATTTAATTTCTAAAAACGAAGTGGCAAAATGTGCTGTTTGTGCAGTTCGTGTAAAAGTTTCCCAATCATCTCACACCTTTCTCAACTTAACAGAGAATCTTTATATTTATGTTATTCCCACTGATATGCTTTAAGTGAAGTCCATCAGTTATTTACACATTTTACATAGACACATTTTCTCAAAAAAAGTTGGTATCAACCTGCACTCCTCGTCCTTCCAACATCAGAATTATTGATACCAAATATGATACGTAAAAAAAAAACATTTTTCTGTACCAACACACTAATGGAATCAATATTTCATTATTTTCAAATGAAATACTGGTTGTTGTATTATAAAACAGGATAGGAATTTTAAACACAGCAATAAAACTAATTAATTATAAAACTCTAAATTTTTTATGATCTTTAAATGCCAATTATTATAACAGTACACATAGGCATAGGTTATCCACGGTAAATTGATAACTTTGTAAGGCCCTCTCAGTAGGTAGACATAATAACGAACAAAATAAATTTAATTGTGGCATTAGATTTTAACTTTTGAGAGCTATAAAATTATTACACTGTTTTCATTTGTCACGTGGAAACTTTCATATAAGCAGTTGCCGAAAGGATACAAATAAGCTGAAAGAAACTTAAGCATTGCCATAATAAGTGCTCACTTTATCATGAACAGCCTATACAACTTTGCAGTTCAGACACTTACATTATTTTTAAAACAACAAACATTTAGAACAGTGAANACATTATTTTTAAAACAACAAACATTTAGAACAGTGAACCATCAGTCACATAACAATGAATTGAAAAATTATTACAATGTTTATTCAATATTTAATGACATAACATTAACAAATTTTAGAAGCCCTGCTAACAGTTACCTCATAATATGAAGTTTTCATTTNAGAAACTTAAGCATTGCCATAATAAGTGCTCACTTTATCATGAACAGCCTATACAACTTTGCAGTTCAGACACTTATATTATTTTTAAAACAACAAACCTTTAGAACAGTGAACCATCAGTCACATAACAATGAATTGAAAAATTATTACAATGTTTATTTAATATTTAATGACATAACATTAACAAATTTTAGAAGCCCTGCTAACAGTTACCTCATAATATGAAGTTTTCATTTNTAATATTTAATGACATAACATTAACAAATTTTAGAAGCCCTGCTAACAGTTACCTCATAATATGAAGTTTTCATTTGTTCTCAAGCACAATCAGCTCTATAAATTTCAATTCTGCAGCAGCTGCACTTACAACCTTTAAAATGCTATTGTAAACAATTATACATTATTTTGGGCTTGTTTTCAAAACCCATATTGGGTGTTCTCAAAATAAGCAAAAATAAAAACCACACTCCAATGTTGGAAATACAGTGATGCAAGGTAACACTTATATAATTGAGCTTGTATGGGTGAGCCAGTTGTAACTTTGGAATAAATGAAATGAAATGCTGCAAAATAACTACTTCTCAAAATAAAATAGACTTGTCTAAATATATTTCCAGCTTTTTTTTGTTTGCCGAGTGCTTGAGACGTGGATGTTACCTAAGATACTAATTACTTGCACTATAGTGTTTAGTGTACAAGATATTATGTGTATAACTGAGAGCAGTAGCTACCTCAAAGTAGAGTGTAAGGCATCAAATTTTACCAGTGGGTTTATGCTTACTCTATGGACATAACACTCACTTGAATGAAGTTTCAAATAATATTTACTTAATATAACAAAGCATTTCTGCACAGACATNTATGGACATAACACTCACTTGAATGAAGTTTCAAATAATATTTACTTAATATAACAAAGCATTTCTGCACAGACATCTATTAGAAACAAGATACATTAATAAGTATTGAAAAAAAAGAACCACTACTCTTTGTAGATAATTATAGGTCTATTATATAATATTAAAGAATGATATGTTTACAGTAAATATTTATTTGATGTTTTGGTTTGATCTAATTTTCTTGCAATGTTTACATATATTTGAAAGTAATTTTATTAATTGCCTGAATTAAATAGTTTTTTGTTTTCTGTTAAAGTAATTGTAATGGTAATTCTACACAGCCCATCCATTTTAATAGGAATAGGACTTTCAATGATTTTAACCTCAAAATTTAAATTTTTTTTTTTCAAAACACATTTTTATGTTGTTAATTTCTTTTAATAATTTTTTGATTGTAAACAATTCAGCTTCAGTTTTCTCTTAATTGTATTTTATTTTCTTGTGTTTTATCCTTTTGTGAGTTTTCAGGTTTATTTTAGTTTATTCGGAAGTATTTTTTTTTTTTTTGTTAGTGCTGCATAGACGTGAAGTTGCCGGAAGTAACACTTCTGGTGAGACCATTACCTGTTTCTTAAGGCAGACGCGAAAAATTCCGCCAGGGTTAAATCTGGTTAATCCCCGGCACCAACAAAAGTCAGATTGGTTTAGTACGGTCCTAGAAGTGAGTTTATTGATAGGATGCTGCGCCACGATTAAGACGAGGGCGCATGCGTGTTGCAATTATTTTATTAGTTGTTCCTGACGCCGTCAGCTTTGAAGCGCCGCTTAGCGCCTGGCGCCTTCTCAGATAGTATGACGCTGTTTCATTTCCAAGTGACCCCAACCTTTTGTTGATGCCGGAGGGGCATCCAGGCATCAAATTCATATTTTAATTGCATATACGTGAGTTATATGTAAACTCTTAAACAGTTTCGAACATTTTCAACCTCTACGGACTGGAGTTAGCGTCGGAGCAAATTTGCTGTTTCATTAACCATGAGAAACATTCGAGTTATTTAAAGTATTTTGAAATTAAGAGTCTTAGTGAGAAAATAAATTTTAAATTATTATGATTTTTGGTGATTTCAAAATTATTAACTATTTTTGGAACAGTAAACTTAATTTTGGTTTCAGTTACGTGAGATGTGAATTAGATTTAAAATCAACAGTAACACCGATCAATTTCATTTTTTTTTGACAGATAGGAAGAAGCACTACGAATTTTCTTATTTCTCAGAATTTCAGTAACTGACATCATGTCACATTCCGGAAGCTTCATTTCAGAGCTGAATATGGAAAGAGGATTTGGTGATGCAGTCAAATTTCTCTTCGTACCTCTCCAATAAAAAATTCACTCAATTTTTTGTAACCCATCTATAGAGATGGTATCCAAATTGAGTTACTGTAATATTCCAAAGAGATGGTTTTTCTGCGAATATATATACGTTCAACAAATGATGCACACATCAAAATTATCTTTGCTGCAATTGTTTCATTACAATAACATATATTGTATTTAGCAATATTTTCAAGCCAAGATGGAGCGGCGACTAGGAGAGCNCAATTGTTTCATTACAATAACATATATTGTATTTAGCAATATTTTCAAGCCAAGATGGAGCGGCGACTAGGAGAGCGTGCATAAAATGCAAATATTATTTATCGCTGACTGCAGAAAGCAGTATGACTCTTACATACGTATTAAAAATATAAGGCACGAAAGAGTTAATTAATTATGGGTTAATTTTTCATCAACAAACAGAACCAGTTGCTTAGACAATCAAGAAAGGGGACGGTATCAACTGTGGCCTGTATTTACAAACTACCTTGCACTGCCTCGAGTGATTTGAAAGAAATCAAGGAAAGCCAAAATCAGGATCGCTGGACTGGCAAATTAACATGGGTCCTCCCGAACAGTCTGTTAATACTATGCCACTTTGTTTGGCAAGGAGGTAGTGAGTCAATAACCTACACCACAATAAGTAATTAGTGTTGTGTTTGTTACTACTGTTGACATAATATCTGTGCGGTAGCATAACGAATTATGGCAGCAACAATATTAAGCGAAATCAGTCAGCGTTTTATAATATTAGGAGTTTCTAACATTGTTATTAATAATAGCAAAAAACGATAACAGTGAACGTAATACAATCCTAGCCATTGTTAGTAAATATCATAATTATATCGTAGTGAAAGCAATTAAATAATTATAGGCCTACGTATAATTTTAAAATGTAACATGTAGTAACCTTGCATGGTGCACACATACTGTAGTTTATATTTGCATAGTGCATAGTTCTATATTAGCTCAGCATGCTCTGAATACTGCAATACTGGGTGCAAATTTCCAACTGGTGATGGTACCTGCCAACAAGACATCAGAAGCTGGGTATCTGTGTGAATGCTGTAGCTACCCTACAGAGTGTGTGCTGCTATTCAATCGCCACAAAAATTATCAAAACATTCACGTACTGCTAATAGGCACGTAAAATAACCTTATATGGCACTACATGATCACAGAAACTCCTAACCTGCTATGCAAATCGAACAAGTAAATATAAAAAATGACAGCCTTTGTCCAAACTATGGTAAAAACCGAAAATACAAATATAACATTTAAAATTAAAATAAAGTTAACTTGCCTGATAGAAATGGTCTGAGCAGATACTTGTGTATTTCTGTGTTCGTTCTGTCAAGTCAGAGGGCTTATCATCTTGCATCCAAAATGTCTTCCTTCTTTGTAACAGTTTATTTTTGCTTGCAGAGGTAAAAATCGCAGAAAATCTCAATAAATGGTTTAATGCATCCATATCACTTCTATTCGAGCACATGCAAACAGCACACAACACGGCCTTCCAAACCTACGGCACTGTACATATATAACTAATTATGTTGTTTACACAAATTAAATTCCTTTAATTTTTATGAAAATATCCAGGGTTACTTTAGTGTTAATTATATATCCGTCACATTTGCTTATCTCTAAATATTATCCACACATTGAACTAATACGCTGCTTAGAGACTACTAGCAACAGTATACGAGTACAGAACTGCACTTAGTCATATGCACATGCTGCACAAAGGCTTACCATCTGGAATGTTTGAGGGTGGTCGAACACATTGGTGCACGTGACAGTAAATCTTGTGTACTTACTACGACATCGCCCCAGCCGACTGATGCGTGGAGCTGCATACATCTGCGGACCTTATTCTCAGCAGAAAAAGAGGTAAAAACACACAGTGTGATTTTCCTAACTGTCAGGCCCAACAGGGATACAAGGAGACATGTAAGGACTATGGTAAGCATTATCACATTGCATTCTTGGTTACCCATGATGCCAACACACAATGTATCTGAGCTGGGACTGCTTACAGGAGCGAGTCTACTAAGATTTTCGTTCCTGCACAAACTATTTTCAGACAAATAATGTACTTCCATAGCNTGATGCGTGGAGCTGCATACACCTGCGGACCTTATTCTCAGCAGAAAAAGAGGTAAAAACACACAGTGTGATTTTCTGAACTGTCAGGCCCAACAGGGATACAAGGAGACATGTAAGGACTATGGTAAGCATTGTCACATTGCATTCTTGGTTACCCATGATGCCAACACACAATGTATCTGAGCTGGGACAGCTTACAGGAGCGAGTCTACTAAGATTTTCGTTCCTGCACAAACTATTTTCAGACAAATAATGTACTTCCATAGCNAGCTTACAGGAGCGAGTCTACTAAGATTTTCGTTCCTGCACAAACTATTTTCAGACAAATAATGTACTTCCATAGCTTTCCTGTTAGAGAAAGATGCATGCCGCCATTTGCTATTTTTTATCAAAATGATTCACAGAAAGTCTCTAAGGAGCCAGTTTTATATAAAAAAAAAACACAGCCTGTTTGGCCAGCTTTTTCAAAAAATTTCGAAAGTTAAATACTTATTTAAGAACCAATAATGGAAAACATAAAAAGTCAGCGAAATGTATTTATGTATTATCTATATTTTAGTTTTAATTTCACATTCACATCCAAAAAATGTAATTCAATTTAATTGGCTTTCCTATGCTGTATACTGGCCCGCGCTCAACGAGGCAACGGTTTTAAAGAAAAGGCAGAGTCATTGTCAGTAAACTAAATTTAATCAAATATGAAAAGTTTCTCTCTTCGTTTAAATGTATTTATTTGAAAACAAGGAAATTTAAGGCTGTGCTTAAACATCTATAAATATGAGTACATACTGCAACAAAGTAAAAACCATCTGTATAAGNTTTGAAAACAAGGAAATTTAAGGCTGTGCTTAAACATCTATAAATATGAGTACATACTGCAACAAAGTAAAAACCATATGTATAAGTTTTTTTTTTTTTAAGACAAGTTCGGTTTATAGCTATATTCGTTGGAAACACTCCGCAAACAGGGTCACTTCAGTGGTAAATCTGCTGAGATACTACTTTTCTTAGAAAGGACACATCAGAAAGTGGCCTTGGTGGAATGCGTAGCTGAGACTGACGCCTTCCACGGATTTCCCCAAAACCCTTGTCGACCCTCGCGCACCATCTACTGACATAGCTAGGAACTATCCTCGGCAAACACCGGCCGTGCGCAGCATGACAGAAGGCCACACGCCCAAGACAGACAGTTCAAGTCAGTGTAGTGACTAACCGTGCCACAGGGAGTAACTTCTGAGCAATATAACTAAGCAGTCTTACTGGCATACTTAGCTACATAAATTATTACGCTTCAGCAAATGAATTTAGCATTTTCCCTGCGTGTCCACCGCCACAGTCCGCGCGTAAAACAACAACCATTTGGTCGTGGAATCTCAAAAACCACGTAACATTTTGCGAATCAAACTAGTGGATTGTTTATCTATCATTAAACGGACATTCCAGCTGCGAGTGACGTCTTTAGCAAGTGCCATGAGTAATTAATTAAACAATATATTTTGACTCTAGCAGTGGAACACCAAATCCAATCTGAGCCACAATAAAATTCTTTGTAACATTCAATTTTATTAAAATACTAATTAAAATAACATTTTAATTAATGCAGGGTCATTAGTTTATCAAGTAAAAGTATTTTGTGCATATGCTTTCTTTTCAAGCGATGAAAATACTTGATCTGAAACAAACTGAGTTTCTCATAAAAATTATTGTCACATAATTTTTATCATATTTTTTCTAACCTCTAGAGTGTTTGACACTGGGTAAATGTAATGTCTTCATCAGTGTTACGTACAAGCATATATTAAATTTAATTTTTATTCAGAGGAATTGTGTTATGACGGGCGGTGGCAGCCACGTTACCACTGCCTAACCAACCTCCCTCAGTCTAGCGAGGGCAGGCATCATGGCAGTTCGCATCACGCGGCTCGGGGGTGAAGCAACGTTTGCGCACCATTCATTTAACTTCCACAGACTTAATTATATCGGCACATTTTCACGTTATTCGAGGCGCCACGGTGGCTGAACGGTTAGCCGGCTCGCCTCCCATCAAGTCGGACCGGGTTCAATCCCCGGCCGGGCCACCCCCGGATTTTCGCATGTGGAAATCGTGCCGGACGATGCCGTTGATCGGCGGGTTTTCACGGGGATCTCCTGTTTCCCCCGCCCTTTCATTCTGGTGCTGCATTATACAAAGCCTCGCTGTTAAGAGCCGCCGAACTCTCTTCACATACTCTTTTCGTGGACCTCCGAGTTCGCCTCACTTCCGTAGTAGACTGAAGCCCATCCGGCATTATTTTCATTTAACGTAAATGTTCAGCGTCCATGAGACGCTTTTGTCCTACAGCATAGGCCAGTGCGGTGCCTCGTGCCGCTCGATCACTTAATTTGAGTGTACCATCTCATTTGATTTCTGTAATACAATTCATGTTCTGAAACCAAATTCTGTGAGTGTTCTTTATTCCCGCTTCAAGGGGAGTTTATGGGCGATGGCCTCTCTTAACCGTCCAATACCTGCCACGTTATCTACGTTATGTAAGTGAGTGTATTTTCTGTTTTTGAAGTGTTATATATTTGTGCATTGGAACGGCATGCTGGGGAGCCACAATACACCAGTCCGGTGCGTGTACGTTCAGGCGTCTAACTTGCCTTAAATACGCCAGTCATCACGCGCGACCTAACTAAGGCACGTGGAACATGTTTCTTTAGACCGGAATTTTCGACCGTGGCCCACCTCAAGATCTTCTTGCTAATCCGAGCGGATTCCCTTTACTAGTTAGCTGGCCCCCTCCNTTTTCGACCGTGGCCCACCTCAAGATCTTCTTGCTAATCCGAGCGGATTCCCTTTACTAGTTAGCTGGCCCCCTCCAGACATTTATCTTTCATTAGTCAGACCCTGTGACTACCCCAAACTGTGTCAATACGGTTTATATTGACGAACTTAAGTTATGTGAATACTAAGGGCCGAAAATTTCTGGAAGCAATTTCTTTCACTCAACATAANTTTTCGACCGTGGCCCACCTCAAGATCTTCTTGCTAATCCGAGCGGATTCCCTTTACTAGTTAGCTGGCCCCCTCCGGACATTTATCTTTCATTTGTCAGACCCTGTTACTATATTGACGAACTTAAGTTATGTGAATACTAAGGGCCGAAAATTTCTGGAAGCAATTTCTTTCACTCAACATAAATACCTGTATCTTAAAATCGTTTTCAGTATGAAATTTCGTTTTATAATGCTCCTAATATATGGGAGATGCAAAGTAACAATAGGAGCAGCACCGTCACGTTTAGCAGATGGCCAGAATCGTGATAAAGATGTGTTTATATTATGCATGTAACTAAATATCTGATGGGCATAAAACAGATATTGAAATGGAGATTTATGGCAAAAACGGTTACAAAGTCCATATTGCGTGTGTTTGTGGCATTCGATTGAAAATGATGTTGCGAAAATGGATTGAATTAATAATAAGTCATTATCACAAGAAAATAATTTTTAAATAAAATAATTTATTAATTCTCTACGGCACAGAATGTATCAGAATGTGCACGTAGCAAAATCGGTCTTCTGTAGTATGTCAAAGAAAACNTTAATTCTCTACGGCACAGAATGTATCAGAATGTGCACGTAGCAAAATCGGTCTTCTGTAGTATGTCAAAGAAAACATATAAGCACCCCATTACAATACCACTTTTTAGCTAATTATATTAGATATATCAGCTGAATTAATTGTGCCAAACCATAATTTTATCAGCTAAATTAGGGCGCATTATTTTTAAATCAAATTTTCCTTTATAACAGGTTTTATAATTGAACCTAGAATCTCTGTGTTTGATTTATGTGTCTGGTATAAAGGAATTTTTAACCTACTTTCCGAATGAAAGATAGGCTTATGAAATCATCCGAATTTCTGTCAGGAATATATGTCCCCCCATAATAANACCTACTTTCCGAATGAAAGATAGGCTTATGAAATCATCCGAATTTCTGTCAGGAATATATGTCCCCCCATAATAACTTTTAAACCTGACCACTGGATTTTACCAAATTATGTCCACATATAGCATTTGGCAAGTAAATCGGACTTATACAGTTTTCAAACGTTTTATACTTACATTTTATATTATACACATTATATATCTTATACAGGGCCTGATTTTTGGCTTTTTGTATGATAGTGCCAAATGACAAACTAAAGCTTGTCGTGTGGCGGTTTAGGGATAGTAGAGTGACGCTGGCCCACAACCACCCCCCCCCCCCCCCCNTCAGGAGCCAGGCATGTTTTGAAAGGCATTGTTCTGCGTTCTACCACCTCACCCCCTCACCTCCTTCCCCCCACAAGGCGCACATGCCGACAATTAAGACTGGAGGCTGGTAAGCATAAAAACCCCTTTTCGAGAGTAGTGGGGGTCAGTTGTTTATTACCGCACAGAGAGGACAGTCAGTTCATTAGTACCGCGCAGAGAGGTTAGATCAGGAGACCATCGAGCAGCCAGTTGAAGATCGCCACGCAGAGAGGTCAGCCGCGCCATTTTGGCCGGGGGCAAATCGGACTCCTGGCCACGTCAGTAGAACATCACCACAGTGAGACGGCAGCAACAGCGGGCCTTTGCCAAAGGCCGCCCATCGCCGGAGCTCACCCATCACAGCTGACAGCACCCGCAGCAAGAGATAAGTATTCAGTACGCCGTCAAGAGAAGCCCCCCTCCATCACGAAGTCGTTAGCAGTCAATCCGAGTAACCAAATTATTAGAGTACCACACCTCTCAAGTGTTGATGTTGTTTATTTGTGAATATATCCGAGACAATATATTCGTCCTTCAAATTTAAACAGCCAAAGTCTACATTATTACAAACCCCTTAACCTTCAGGCATCATATAGTCTGTGCCGTTAAGCATTAACAAAATACGCTACGTACTTTTTGGATGTGTTACGCTTTTATGCCATATCTCAACCAGTGAATTTATTTCCACCCAACTATTCACACGAGAGTGCTACTGTATGTCATAAACTTACGTAATTTATGTTATTCATAAACTTGTTTTCAAAAGTATGCTCCTGTAAATATTTGAAGTTGCAAAATCCACAGTAAAATTTTTTTTTTTAACTGGAACTGACTAATTATTGTATAAGTACACAACGTTGTTGATTAACAAAGTAATATTTGGTAAATCTACAGTGTTTCTTCATTTGCAAGAATAGCATTTGTGTAAATAACAAAATGAGTTTGCGTTGTTACAAAGGTACTGTAAACAGCTGCGCTTCCTTTACCTTTGGGTTTCGGGGACGAACAATGTTGAGTCTACACGAAACTTTCTTTGCCACTGTAAAGAGAAAATTATCGTTTCTGCGGCAGTTAAGGTTATCCACGCACCTAATACCTATTCTTTCAAATATTAAAATGTAGCATCAGGCGTCTGTAACATGTAGCAACACTTAAAATACACCAATTTGAATAGAAACTAAAAATGTGAAAATGTTGCTTGTGTGACTTTAGTAGAACTAAGAAAATTATACCACGGATGTCATGGGAGGGATAAAGGTTAGAGTCATCGACTTTTGACACTATGTACTTTTCTTTTAAACCTTTTAAAAAATGTTCAGAATTATTTCTTAATATATATTTTGTATTCGTTCAAAGTTTCTCTAGACAGCTAAATATAAATGTGTGTTGCAAAATGCGAAAACATACACATCGGTCGTATGACTTTGTTTAAATAAAAGAATATAAGTGACAAAAAAAAAGTATCAAAATGCAGGGTTGAAGAAAATAAAAATTCTCCGAATAATTCAACAGCTGTTGGCAGCATTCATTTTCTCTTGTATGTAAAATGTTGAGCTGAGAGAATTGGGCGACACTTAACGAGGTCTTGAGAGCTGATGAGGGTGAAATGAGGGGAGAATGGAGCAGCACCAGAATGTAAGGGCGGGGAAAACGGGAGATTCCCGAGCGGCATCACCCGGCACGATTCCCACTTTGGAAAATCCGGGAGTGATACGGCCAAAATTGAACCAGGTTCGTATTGGGGGGAGGCGAGCAGTCTAAATATATTTACAAAGTTGCCTCTTAGGCTAGGTAAATTAGGAAAAAAAAAGGGCCTTTAGCAGACAGTTTAGTTATAGTCGTAATCGTTGTCATTTCCTATGTTTTTTGGGGTCGTTGAACACGAATCTGAGGTTTTCTGACAGAATTTTTGCCCGGAACATTGTTTTTTTTTGCAAAAAACCTCGAAATTTGATTACTTTTTTTGGTTTTCTACCTATATCTTGGGAACTATGCGTTTTTTTAAAGACCATTCTATATAAAATTAAAGTAGACACGAGTACCTACATTTTGCGTCCATAACATTTTTTTCTACGACAAACCGTACCGCCGCTAAAATGCACCAAACAACAGGCAAAATTCCCAAAAATCGCAAAAACCCCATATTTCAACTTTCTACGCCCGATGTCCGTGGAAACGACTTATGTTATGATAATTTTTACCATGTATGGTATTGAACTTGATGAAATACACTTAAAAATTATTACGGGGTCCGCTGAAATACACTTGAAATAAATATTGGGTCCAATTGTTTTCAAGGAATTGTCTAAAATCAAATTGAAAAAAAGGAGACAAATTAGTAAAAAAAAGTAAAAATCATCCTGCCTGCTGGGTGGACCATGTCCTTGGCAGCAGGGCANGAAAGGAGACAAATTAGTAAAAAAAAGTAAAAATCATCCTGCCTGCTGGGTGGACCATGTCCTTGGCAGCAGGGCAACACGTTTGCGAGCAACTTGAAAATTTCTGTGGTGTTTCATTTGGAACCTCGCATCAGCATCATGGCCTGGCAGATGCAAGAATCGCTCGTGACAACAAGGATTGTGCAAAGATGTATGANAACCTCGCATCAGCATCATGGCCTGGCAGATGCAAGAATCGCTCGTGACAACAAGGATTGTGCAAAGATGTATGACCGGTTGCAGGAACATTTCCCATTCTCACAAGATCCCCATTTGTTTTTTCTTAGCATAGGAGTTGTTGCTGACAACAAGGTCGACCGCCATCAGGCTTGGGAAAAAGGCATGTACGGCATTATTAAAAGAGCTGCAGACAACTCTAGTTTTGGTGATGTCAAATTTCAACGTAATGACCGTGTCCAACCACTTGCCATAATGAGCAATGCAATAACAGAAGAAAACTAAGTTTTCCCCATTAATCCCACCACGTTGTTTCAACGAATCAGTGTGGTTAAGAATTCAGATGAAGAACTGAAATACTTATTGACGTACGATCTGGGACCTTACTCTTTCTCTCTGTTTGAGAATTGTCTGCGAAAAGGGACCAAATCAAAGTTATACAAAGTATTCGTCCCCATTCAAAACAAGGACTTCAGCGGTCAAGTGCAGTACGTGATCGATGGTGGGTTCTTGCTGCACAAAGTTGTCTGGCCCGACAACAAATCTTTTTCAAAAATATGTGACAGATACGTTGGATACATTATAACAACATATGGATCCCAAACAAGATTTGTCTTTNGACAACAAATCTTTTTCAAAAATATGTGACAGATACGTTGGATACATTATAACAACATATGGATCCCAAACAAGATTTGTCTTTTATGGGTACACCGAACATGCGCAAGGTGGAACGAAAAGTGCAGAAAGGTTGAAAAGATCTATGAAAACTTGTTCCGCGGACATCCTCTTTGATGAAACCATGACCCCCACCACAAATAAAGAGAAATTCCTGGCCAACCCAAATAACAAAAACCAACTGATTGCCATGATAATGAAGAAGCTTGCCTCACACAACATGACTGCGAAACAAGCACTAGAAGATGCAGACACACTGATAGTTACAGAAGCGCTGTCACTGGCTAAATCCAATGAGTGTATGGTCATGGTGGGAGAATATGCAGACCTGTTGGTGATTCTCATTGGTTTGTGCAAGGAAAACAACGTTTTCTTCTTAAAGGCAGGAAAAATCAAAACTCCATCAACAACATACTCTCCATTCCTCGCTGTAAAGAACAAGACTGTTGCAGATATAATTACGTTCTTACATGCTATGAGTGGCTGTGACACGACGTCAGCACCATTCAACCAGGGGAAATTGAAGTGTGTAAAAGCACTCACTAAAAATCGTGACCTTGCTGACGTCGTTAGTGTTTTCAAAGACAGCAACGCCACTCCCCAGACCATCGCAGCAGCCGGAGAACGATTTTTGGTCGAAGTATAANTAGTGTTTTCAAAGACAGCAACGCCACTCCCCAGACCATCGCAGCAGCCGGAGAACGATTTTTGGTCGAAGTATAAGGCTACAGTGGGAGGACTCCACCCTCTCTGAGCCACCTGCGCTTCCTTAATTACAAGAAGGCAGCGTTCAAGACTTCGTCGAAAATAGCTGCGCTACCACCTTCACCAGCTGCAGCGGCACAGCACAGTTACAGGGTTAACCTTCAAGTGCAGCAATGGATGGGGGATCGAGAAACGAGTTGAGGATTGGGGTTGGAAGAGGACCAGCAACGNTCTCCGAAATAAACTAGAACATTATTTCTCTGTACGTAAGAACACGGACCTTCATCAGAGTACGCCATCTCAACAAGAAGAGAAGCATTCTGCAAAGAAAAATCGACTGTGGGCAGCTTCGGCTTCTGCAAAAACATCCTAAGTCATCAAAACGTGAGTTTACGTACATTTAATCGGCGATTATTTTTATTAGTTGTGAATGTATTCAAAATGTAAATATTGATGGCTATATTTAGCCTTAAATTTATGGTTATGTAGCATGCTTATTGTTAACTTCTAAAGGCACTTCCTGGAAAAATCTCTCACCTCTCAAGGCCGTGCATGGCTGTTAGGACGTGTGATAGGTATAATTCACGATGAATCATATTATTTGCAACAGCACAATATTATTATATGTATACAATAGACAATGAATCATACTGTAAATGCCACTTTGTGTTAACCCCCTTCCTCTCAAGGAAATTGTCAACTTGTAAAAGGGTTATTTTCAACTTTTTTCGCAAATTATTTCCTTATGGATGTACGCCCATTTAATAGCCGAACGAAAACACACGCATTTATCATCCACATTTCCTATTTTACTTGGAAGTTTCTTTAAAAAAAAAACTTATTAAGTGTTTTTTTTCTAATACCTAGATTTTTTTATGATTACTGTCATTATTAGTAGCAAATCAATGGTTCATTTTAACTTCCACAATGCCAGCATTTTAGTTATTTATATGAAATGAAACATACAATATGTATATGTATGTGTCGTATTGCAACACGAACCACGATGCCTTATTATAGATACACTGCAGGGAACGTTTGGTGCGTGATAGCTAAAACTACGATGCTGAAATAACTACCAGGGTAAAATTGTTCAAAATATTATTTTATATAGTATAGACTACAGTGATACAAATATTAACTTCTTTTTTGCGCGTTGTTTTTTAGTTTGTCAATAATAAAATAAGTTTCCATCCAGGAAAAAATTAGTTCTTTATCACTTTACTAAAAAAAACTTTTACATCTGTCAACATTTTTTATGAAATATTTTATGTGCCTTAACGTCAGCACAGAACATGAAACATTATTATGCAAAAACAACATAACGCCACGTGNTATTATAGATACACTGCAGGGAACGTTTGGTGCGTGATAGCTAAAACTACGATGCTGAAATAACTATCAGGTTAAAATTGTTCAAAATATTATTTTATATAGTATAGACTACAGTGATACAAATATTAACTTCTTTTTTGCGCGTTGTTTTTTAGTTTGTCAATAATAAAATAAGTTTCCATCCAGGAAAAAATTAGTTCTTTATCACTTTACTAAAAAAAACTTTTACATCTGTCAACATTTTTTATGAAATATTTGATGTTCCTTAACGTCAGCACAGAACATGAAACATTATTATGCAAAAACGACATAACGCCACGTGGAATAGTTTCCGACAAACGGCGTGTTATATCAGAATAGCGCGGGCGCAGAGTCCGGCCGTAGTTTAGCCCTCCGCGATACGTCACACGCGCCAGCCAATGGGAGCGCATGAGCCGGGAGTGGCCCACCTAATATATAGTTACCTTGGTGGGACCAACTCAACCTAGGCTAGATAAATGAGGAAAAAAAGGGCCTTTAGCGGAAAGTTTAGATATAGTCGTAATCGTTGTCATTCCTTATGTTTTTTGGGTCGCTGAACGCGAATCTGAGGTTTGCTGACAGAATTTNTTAACCTTCAAGTGCAGCAATGGATGGGGGATCGAGAAACGAGTTGAGGATTGGGGTTGGAAGAGGACCAGCAACGAGCTCGAACCAATCACGACTCTTCTAGCCCCCGCTCCTCCCGAACTGCTCAAGTTGGTAACGTGCAAGAGCACTAGGACCCGTGCATGGAACTGCAGCTGCCTGAAGTGGGGGGGGGGCTAAAGTGCACTGATCTGTGCATCCACTGCGTGCACAGATCATGCAACAACGCAGCAGTGCCTCTAAGCGACGATGAGGACGAGGTCGAAGATTGAGACCTTCAAGACAAACTTGGGATTCAATTGCGAACTGAGGAGGAAGCGTTAGAGTCACTGGAGGAGGAGGAGGAGGAGGAGGAAGAGGAGGAAGAAGAAATAGCTACGAGCTCCAAAGGTATGTAACATCACCTTTAATTCCAAACCTTGTTTTCACATTAGTAGTACCTATCAACTTATTTTACGTATAGAAGAACCATCATATTCCTATATTTGTAACAATATCTCAAGTACGCCACTAATTCCATCCTGTTCTTTACAGATGTGTCTCTCCAACGAGCCTCAGTCAATGAGTGAAACCCCACAAGTTATGCCACAGGTTAATAACCGCAAATATTTCTGAAGTACATAGGTACCTACCTACAGCATATTCCTTACCAATATTACCAACTAATAACCCCTAATAAACACTTTTCCTGTCTGTTCCAGATGAATGAATACCCCACCCACCGGAAAATACCCAATAAATGGACTGGACCTGTACATACAAATACCTACAAATACCTGCTTTAGTTTCATCATTCTTCAAAATTGTCTTTTACCTGAAATTACCCAATTTATTATAAGTATTAAGTAATTTTAATGTAAATATAACAATAACTTAGTATAACTTTTTTCACTAATTTGTCTCCTTTCTTTCAATTAGATTTTAGACAATTCTTTGAAAACAATTAAACCCAACATTTATTTTAAGTGTATTTCATCAAGTTCAATACCATACATGGTCAAAACTATCATAACATGATTCGTTTCCACGGACATCGAGCGTAGAAAGTAGAAATATTGAGTTACTGCGATTTTTGGGGATTTTGCCCATCTTTGGCGCGCTCTAGTGGCGGAACGGTTGGTCATAGAAAAACATGTTATGGACGACAAATGTCGGCAATTTTGTTTACTTTAATTTTGTATGGAATGGTGTTTTCGGAAAAACGCATAGTTCCCAAGATATAGGCAGAAAGCCAAAAAAAGTGCCAAACTTTCGAGGCTTTTGCAAAAAAAAAAAAAACAATGTTCCGGGTAACAATTCTGTCAGCAAACCTCAGATTCGTGTTCAGCGACCCAAAAAACATAAGGAATGACAACGATTACGGCTATACCTAAACTTTCCCCTATTTTTCCTAATTTGCCTAGCCTATCTTTTTAGCCTACTTTCCGAAGGAAAGAAAGGCTTATAAGATCACTTTTCATGTGTCCCTCCTACCTTGAAATTTTTGAATGCGTCAAACCGAATTTCACGCAAATCGGTAAACATAAAGTAGTTAGTAAGGACACCTTACTTTAATAGTTTTTAACCACGCCGGGCACTTACTTTCAAAATGGAGGCGATTTTAATATTTTGGATGATATATCATATCTTGAGAGCCATTAAGCCGATTTTAAACTAATTTTGTGGCATATTATAGGGCAAGCATTACATTTTGGATTGGAAAAACTATCAAGAGCAATTCTCGTCCAATTTGGCATGTAAGTAATGGTTTGACAAATCAGGTAAATTAAGTGATTAAACTTGTTAGGCATTTACTTTCATAATGGCGACCATACGAATATTTTAGGTCTATTTGGTATATACAGAGTGATTCTAAAATCATGGGACAAACATTGAGGGGTGGTAGAGCTCACTAAAACAAACAATTATTGTATAGGAATATAAGGGCGGAAGTGACGCGTTGAGGCACAAACACAAAAATAATGCATGAAATGCAACACACATTTTTACAGCAAAGTTTATAATAATTGCTCAAAATTGCTACCACTGACAGTAATGCAAGCTTGGTAGCGTCGGTGGAGTGATTGGCGAACAGATTCAAATACGCCGGGTATTTCATGCACGCCACCATTGTCAGCCAATCACACCATATGTAGAGGTCTCCAAGCATGCGTAACTGTTGGTGGATGCATTTCCAGCAACTGTTTTAACTTTGTCTGTACGGAATCAATCGTTAAGTATGCTGCTAATGAACATTTTATGTTTCCGTTAATGTGTTAAGTTTTTGTGTTTGTGCCTCAACACGTCACTTCCTCGCATATATTCCTATACAATAATTGTTTGTTTTAGTGAGCTCTACCACCCCTCAATGTTTGTCCCATGATTTTAGAATCATCCTGTATACTATAACACGTAACCAATGTCGACCAAATTTTGTATGCTGAAAGTATCTAATACAAGCATCATATATGCCATCATATAGCAATTTTTTCAGCTTTTTTTAAGATAGCGCTACATGAAAAACAAAGGTTTTATGTCATATCTTGGCAAACAGTGAACCGATTCCTAACCGAATTTGGCAAACAAGTAGTACTGTGGCAGATCATGCAAAATGTTATGTTTTAAGCATGTCAGACACTTACTTTTAAAATGACGGCTACATATGCATCTTTGCTTAAAATGCTATATTGTCTTAACCATGTAATCAATTTCTACTTATATGTGTATGCTGGCAGTAGATATTATATTTATAAACTGTATCTTTACAAAACACATTTTCCGCCATTTTGTGAGATAGCACCATACGAATAAATAACATTTTATGTCATATCTTAGGAAACGATTGACCGATTCCAACCAAATTTGGCAAACAATTAGCGCTGCAGCAGGCGGTGTAAACTGGTATGTTTTAATTGGGCCAGTCACTTATTTTCAAAATAACAGCCCTGTAAATGTTTTAGGTTAGTCGGCCCTATCATTCGAAACATTGGACAGATAAAATCAGAAGTTGATTATCCGAATCCAACCACCTTGAAGCAGTAATTGCATGCTAGATTATGGTACGAGGTTTTGTTTTCGCGTCCCGGGTAAGTCACCTGTGTATTTATAATTGTCTCACTACTATTGAAAGTGTGTCTGGTTTCAACTTTTATGATATTGCTTTCAACGAGACGACAAGTCCTACCTACACATTCAGCTTTTAAGAAATTATTCAAAAATTTATTTCACCCAAGTTGAGGAAAGTAGGCTCATTAGTTATATCAGTAACATATTTTTTTTTACATGAGACTAACATACTCTTTGCAATTAAATGTAAAACTTATTACAGTTCCGTCGCGAGTTCAGTAAAAACTTTATGTTCTCTTCTGAAGGTAAAATACCGCATATTAACACGAGAATAAATCATTGAAATTTCGTATAACATATTAAAATATATTACTTTTTATGGATGCATCTGCGGCGTAGTGGTTAGTGTAATTCATTCTACATATAGGTTCAAGGTTCAATTCTCGTTACCCCAATGGCGATTTTGAAAAACGTAGTTGATTTGGGACGTGCCTGACAGGGCCACATAAAATGTGTTCTCTACAGTCGATACTAACCTGTAATTTTTATTACAATAAAAAATCATGTTTATCATCAAGTAGGCAACTTACTTTGTAGAAGTTCAAATAATATCTTGTGAATTTGCAGGAAAATTATTTGAGAATTACTATACATATTGTTGTAATTCTACAGTATTATAATGTTACAAAATATCAATTTTCCTAATGATTTTAATGTTGTAAAAAATCTTTTTAATTTACTTTTTGAATGGGTATTGCTGTTAAGCCGCNAACTTTTATGATATTGCTTTCAACGAGACGACAAGTCCTACCTACACATTCAGCTTTTAAGAAATTATTCAAAAATGTATTTCACCCAAGTTGAGGAAAGTAGGCTCAATAGTTATATCAGTAACATATTTTTTTTTACATGAGACTAACATACTCTTTGCAATTAAATGTAAAACTTATTACAGTTCCGTCGCGAGTTCAGTAAAAACTTTATGTTCTCTTCTGAAGGTAAAATACCGCATATTAACACGAGAATAAATCATTGAAATTTCGTATAACATATTAAAATATATTACTTTTTATGGATGCATCTGCGGCGTAGTGGTTAGTGTAATTCATTCTACATATAGGTTCAAGGTTCAATTCTCGTCACCCCAATGGCGATTTTGAAAAACGTAGTTGATTTGGGACGTGCCTGACAGGGCCACATAAAATGTGTTCTCTACAGTCGATACTGACCTGTAATTTTTATTACAATAAAAAATCATGTTTATCATCAAGTAGGCAACTTACTTTGTAGAAGTTCAAATAATATCTTGTGAATTTGCAGGAAAATTATTTGAGAATTACTATTCATATTGTTGTAATTCTACAGTATTATAATGTTGCAAAATATTAATTTTCCTAATGATTTTAATGTTGTAAAAAATCTTTTTAATTTACTTTTTGAATGGGTATTGCTGTTAAGCCGCCATTTTGGAACACAGCACCAAATGAAAAAAATAAGATTTTTACATTATATCTCAAAAACTATCAAGGGCAATTCTCGCCCAATTTGGCATGTAAGTAATACTTTGACAAATCAGGTGAATTTAAGTGATGCAAATACTACAATTACAATATCTATCACTAGGTTAAGAGTAAATTTCTGTACAAATGCTGAATATATCCCATACACTTTTCAAGCAATTACTTGTAAAGTTTGTAAAGGTTTTTTTTAGTGTTCCCTAGAAATATTTTGGCAACTTGTAACCGAGAATTTTTTTATAAAAGAACAAAAAAAATTTTTACTGTGTAGTCTATCAAAACTGTAGACTGATTACATCCAAAGTTGGTGCTCTGAATCCTACATCTGTAAATGATTTGGCTGCACGTCAGCTTACGGTACGAAGCATTCTGTGATTGAGTCCCAGGTGAGGCATGTGTGTAAATGCGATTGTCTCAATATTATTGCATTTCTTTCAGGTTCCATCTCTAATGATATCGCTATTAACGAGACGTCAAGATCCACCTACCATTCAACTTTATAATAATTTCATCAAAATTATTTGCATCCATGTAGAGAAAAGTAGGCTCATTAGTTATATCGATTACTTCTTGTTAATAACTCAGTCCTCATAACTATTTACACTTAAATTCAAACATCGTTGCCAGTTAAACACTCCTAATTGGAGAAGTTATAATTTTAATCTTGTAACATTATAATGCAACAAACGAACTCAAGTATTCAGGATTCACATAATTAAGTTCCAGTCAGTAAAAAAATGTGTTTTTTATTCCATCTAACATACTGAATATTTTCTACATTAAGCTCATATTATTATATATCCTACAACAATGTTTTCTAAACTAATTATTTTGGGAGGTAACAAAGGTAACTAGGGCAAACTAAAACAGAAGCTACAGACACTTTATAAATATTTATAAAACCTATGTTTCAATTGTGTCATGTGTAGGATAAAATAAAACTTTTTATTGAAAAATATAACTGTTTTACGCCTTCGGTCACAGAGGAGTTTTAGGCCTAAAATGTTCTTCATTGTTCATAGGTTAGTAGTACAATTATCTGCGTTTTGGCATAATGTATTTTAAATGTGACAAAGTGGATAGTGGATAGGAGACAGACGCCGGCCGGCCGCCATGTTGTGATGTCACCCAATCGCCATATTGGATCTGGCTGGCATTGACTGTGACAAATGACCTTGACCTTGGCTCTGTGCCGGTGACCTAGAATGACATTGAAACCAAAAAAATCCCAAAACATTGCAAAAGAATCATAAAATTCCAAAGAAAATAAAAAAAATATTTTTTTATGTTTTAACAACATAAAAATAATTAAGAAAAATTATTTAAATATGTACAAGTTGGAGATCCGGGGTTCAATTACAGGTGGATCGACGAACCTCCTGACATGACCGGCAACCGCCAGTTCGACCAGTGTCCATCTCGTCAACCATGTTAGATGTTGATGACCTTGAACTTCGACCTCGACCTTGGATGACCTTGAAGCCAAACAATTCCAAAAAATCTTTTAAAAAATTTTAAAAAATTAAAACTTTACGAAAAATTACATTGATGACGCCGACATTCATGTTGGATGTCAGAAACATTTACCCCAATAACCTTAAAAACAAAAATTCGAGAAAAATTAAAACAAACCGGATAAATAAATAAAAATCGGCTACCATATTACGTTACTGACTACGAACCTCATGTTGGATGTCGGTGAACTTGACCTTTACCTTTGACCTTGACCTTGGATGGCCTTAAACCCAAAAATTGCAAAACTGTTTTAAACATTCTCAAAAAATATAAAAACTGCTAACAATTATTTTAAAAAAATTCAAAATTTTATGAAAAAAATATTTTTTTTATAAAAACAAAATTTTCAATGTTTTGGCTTTGAGGGCATAGGGGACTAGAGCCGATCAGCCACAATGNATTTTTTTTATAAAAACAAAATTTTCAATGTTTTGGCTTTGAGGGCATAGGGGACTAGAGCCGATCAGCCACAATGTTATGATATCACCTAAAAACCATATTGAATCCAAGAGACCTTGAACTTTGACCTTGGCTCTGTGTCCATGACCTTTAATAACCTTAAACACAAACATTTAAATAATAAAAAATGTATTAAAATTAAAAAATATATTTTTTAAAATGTATTTATAAAATTACATTTCCTGGGGTTCTCTCAGCACCATGTTCAGCAGACGACTGACTCTCGCCAATGTTTCTCATTGGTTGATTACTTATGTTCGCTTTGCCACACAACAGTTATTTTATTGGTTAATTACTTACGCATGTTCGATTCACCACCAATGTTTCTCATTGTATTAACATTCCCCTCCCTGCCCCCTCAGCCTTACTCATTATGCTGAATGTTTCGAAGTGTAGTACCTACCATAGTAATTTTTTCGTTGGTAATTTGTTTACTTTTTCATCACCTAGGTGATGCTAGTGTATTATTATCGATTTCGCCGCCAGAGTAGCTGTATATTCAGCCACCATGTTGGTTGTTGACCTTGACCTTACTACAATTGCATGTATTGTAGAAGGCCTTCTGGAAGAATAAGACGGGCTCCTTAAAATATCAGTACCTGAACTGTTCCTCTAATCAGATGGATCGTTCACAATGTGTTTCGTGAAGTGATTCGAGGGGGTAAGTTCGTACAGTGGATGAATGGTTCGTGAAAAGTTTTGCGAAATGCTTCGCAAAGGGGCAACTTGTTTCTGGATATCGAAGATGATGGCAAGTGTGTTTTCGGTTCGAAGCCCGATTGGATGGTTTTACATCAACTATCATGGGCATGCTCGCGAGTGAGCGGTACAGCTTCTGTTCGTTTAGCTCAAGAATTCGTCGGACAATATCTTGTAAAACAGCATCAGCCATGCGCCATACAACAAATGGCTGATACCTTACACGACATTCAATGAACGCGATAAATGATCTGCNACAGCATCAGCCATGCGCCATACAACAAATGGCTGATACCTTACACGACATTCAATGAACGCGATAAATGATCTGCATATATAAATTAATATATTGATGCCTCATAGGTTAGTTGTTATTGAACCATCAAATCAGTTACATCTTGGCAGGAGTCAATCTTGGCAGGAGTCAGTCTGCAGCAATCTGTCGGCAGGAGTTAGTCTGCAGGAGTCAGTTGGCAGGAGTTAGTCTGTCAGCCTGCAGGAGTCGGTCGGCTGGAGTCGGTCGGCAGGCAGGAGTCGGTCGGCAGGCAGGAGTCGGTAGGCAGGAGTCAGTTGGAAGGAGTCTGTCGGCAAGAGTCAGTCTGCAAGAGTCAGTCGACAGGAGTAAAGTGTATGAATTAATGTATGCTTGAAGACGATGCAAGCCACTGACGATGTGAAATCTAGTATATCCTGTACGACTATGGGTGTACCTTCAACGACTGCCCAAAAATTACATGGAAAACAATGCTGTTACTGTGCCAAGTCCTTCAGTAAAAGTTGCAATGCGCGGCAACATGAGAAGATGAATGTTTGAAGAACCCATCCCATGCTTTTCTTAGATGCTATAAATGTTCCAGACAGTTCACTTGAAGTGATAACTTAAATAAACCCATTATGGCTGATAATAGTAGTGTTTTTTCGTCCACTGAGAAACAGCATGTGATGACTTTGTTACTTCTTGTTAATTCACTACATAAAATGTTCGCAGACGACGAGGGAACTCGCATGAAGAAGCATTACAACAATGATCGCATGCAATTTATGCAAGGGGATACAACGAAGGAACACATCAAGAGCTGCAAGGGTTCGTCTTATGGGAGCCAGCAAATTATGTCGCCAATACCTCCTGCTACATCAATGGGTACTGTTTCCACTGGCGATTATGACGAGACATTTAATGCTAATGATGTAATGAGTGACATAGGAGGCATAATTGAATCAGTATGTGATGAATGTACACTTGCAAGGCGTTCACCTGAAGTCGATGAACTTCAAAATAAACGGTTGTCAGCTTCAAATACTGACGATGTCCATGTCACTCCTACAAAGAAAAGTAAACTTGACATTGAGGATGAAACAGGAGGTGAAGACGTTCATGAAGACAGCATTGACGATAGTGACTATGATGAGAGTGTTGATGGAGTATCTGATGAGAAGGATGATGATTCCCTCGAAGTTCTCGCACATTTCACCAACGAGTTTCCTTTGACAAGTGATGCGAAGAAGGCAGAAGGCGTCAGGAACGCTCGTTACATATTAACCGAAGATCCGAATGAACTAGTTGATAGACTCAGATATTTTATTTAACTGCAAAAAAGCGGGGATCTCTCACGCATTGTTGAGATATTTTCAATCGTCGATGAACCGAAGGATCAGAGTTACATCAAATGGGACTGTTGGCTACTATCCATGATCTGCAAACATCTGAGAAATGTAAAGATCTAATGTGTAAAGTAATTAGAAAGATAGAATGTATATGCCAAGAAAATAAATTAAATTTATTTATACCTATTAATGTGCATTTAATTTATTATACAGTCACTTATGCTTCTCCAAAAGACTTATCAGTTCAGTGGTGTAAACAATTGATTGCGTGAGTCTGTTTTGGATAATATTTATGTGAGCATGTGCAAGAGGAGGGCTATGGTTTGATCTGAAGTATTATGTGTTACTCGGGTATTTTTTAAAATGGATGAGTTCTATATGGCGAACGAATGAAATGAGGGGAATATTTTTTAGGAACGTTTCGCAACTAGTTGGTTGGCCTGGTCAGATAGCTTTGTAAGTTAGTACAACTCTTTGGTATGGTTAGCTGTGGTAGAAATGTTTAGCAAAAATGTTGCTTATAATTTAAGCGAAGAGGTTACCACGAGACTCTTTTTTGAGAGTTTGTTCGAGATTGTCCATCATCGTTTGCATAGGTGGGTGGTATATCAGGTTGGTCTTGTCTGCTGTTCTAGTCAGTTTTGCAGGAACTGGTCTTGTCATGAGCTAGCATTGTGTTCAGTCAATTTTTCCAGGAACCAGTCTTGGGTAGAGTTAGTATTAGGTAGTGCCAGTCGTTGGCTAGTATAGTTAGTCGGTATGGGCCCTTGTTGGGACCAGCTAATAATTGACAATTGTATGGACTCCGATTTTTCGTGTTCAAAGTCATTGGGGTAAGTTCAAGGTCAACAACCAACTTGGTGACTAAATATACAACTCCTCTGGCGGCGAAATCGATCATTAATACACTATCATCACCTAGGTGACGAAAAAGTAAACAAATTACCAACGAAAAAATGAATATGGTGGGTGGAGTGCATTCGACAGAATGTGCACAGTTAAGGGGGTAGGGGAGGGAATGTTGATACAATGAGAAACATTTGTGGTGGGTCGAACATTCGTAAGTAATTAACCAATAAAAACACCGTTGGGTGGCGAAGTGGACACAAGTAATCAACGAATGAGAAGCATTGGCGAGGATCAGTCATCTGCTGGACATGGTGCTGAGAAAACCACTGGAAATGTAACTTTTAAAAAAATGTCAAATATATTTTTTATAATTTTTAATACATTTTTATTAATATGTTTTTTTTTGTGTTTCAGGTCATTCATGGTTATGGACAGAGGGTCAAAGACAAAGTTCAAGGTCACTTGGATTCAATTTGGTTGTTGGGTGATGTCATAACATTGTGGCTGGTCGGCTCTAGACCCCAAAAAATTAATTAATATTTTTAACAATAATTTAATTTTTTAAAATAATTTTTTTGCCATTTTCAAATTTTTTTTTATTTTGTTTAACAATTTAGCGATTTTTTGAGCTCAAGGTAATACAAGGTCCAGGTCAAAGATAAAGGTCAAATTCACCGACATCGAACATGAGGCTCGTCAGTAACGTAATATGCTAGCCAATTTTTATGAATTTCTTCGATATTTTACCATTTTTTCTTGAGTTTTTGTTTTCAGGTTTATTGGGGTAAAGGTCACTGGCATCCGACATAGTGGTCGGAGTCATCTATATAATTTTTCCTGAATTTTTTTTTTTATTTTTTCAAATTTTTTGGAATTTTTTAGAATTTCTTGGCTTCAAGGTTATCCAGGTCAAAGTCGAAGGTCAAGGTCATCAGCATCTTACATGGTTGACGAGATGGATACTGGTCAGCGTGGCGAGTGTCAGTCATATCGGGAGCTTAGTCGATCCACCTGCCATAGAACTCTGGACCTCCTACGTGTACATAGTTAAATATTTTTTAAATAATTTCTTATAAACTTTTGGGGGATTAGTTTTTCTGCATTTTTTTGGATTTTTTTGGTTTCGATGTCATTTAAGGTCACGGGCACAGGATTAAGGTCAAGGTCATGGGTCAAGTTCAAAATGTCAGTCAGATCCAATATGGCGGTGTGGTGACGTCACAACTTGGCGGCCGCTGCCTGGCTTCTATCTCATATCCCCTCTGTGTCCTATTTAAAATACATTATGTCAGAACGCAGATAATTAAACTATTTAGGTTGTTGCCGTACTTGCGGTGACTATTATAATAACTTTACTACAGTGTGTGGCAATGAAGCATCTACATGGAACTTGTAAAGTTGAATGTTAAATGTATGTGTATTATATTTGGCACAGTTTAATGATCTTTATCACATATTTGCGAGTACAGTAAGTTTCGTGGAAGTTTCGACGTATAAAAGTGTTGAAGTTCATAACAATATTTTACAATTGTCTCGTTTGTAACACTAATATTTTCTAAGATTTGTGGATTTGTTGAAATTAAGTACTATTTAGGTCGGTTTTTTTTATGTTGGGAGACTTAGCGATACCGTCTTGAGTTTATTTATCAGGTAAAAAGTCTTCCGCCACTGCATACGTGGAAGGTGAAAACCACGTAGTGTATCACCATTCCGCGGGTTCCAAAATACGCCACTAGATGTCAGCCACTTTGTTTGCATCTCCCATTGATGATGATGAATGGTGAGGCAGCCCGAAGGCTGGTGGATTCCCAGGGGATGTCAGGCGATGAGAAATTCGACCGAGGTGTGGTGAAATAATTCTGCTGTTGTTTTCCATTGCCTTCCGCAGTATGAAGTTGAGGCTTCGAATCGAACCTGAGAGCTCTAACTTTTTGGGCCAAGGAGTCGGACCATATGTACCAGTATATGCTTTCTCGTATTACCAAAGAGACAAACTATAAAGGTATTAAAAATTTGAAATACTCTTTTTTTTTGCAAAAAAATAGGTGTACATTAAACCCTCAACTTAATTAATTTTGTTACCATTTCTGTGAAATTCCACTACCCTTAATCGAACTCATGTCAAACCTCCAATAAGGCAAATTTTGCTGATGTAAAAAAATTAAATGTTGCGATAAATCAAATATAGGCGTGTCACAAAAACAACACAAATTACCTCATTTGAAGGGAAAACGACGCAAGATTATATCACTCGCCCCTCCTTACTCGAGGGATAGTAATGAGATCACCTCACTAGAAACTAACATACCGAAGTTAAGGGAAAACTTATATAAAAAGTAATTAAACATAAATTATTAAGAAAAATTTATAACGTAAGTCACAAGGAATGATATGTAGAAACGGTTATCGAGAGACATACAAAAGATAATTTTCCCCTTCTTTATTCGTGCAAGAGATGTTTTTCCTTTACATATATTGTAACTTTTACAGTCAACATAAACTCGTTCTTATTCAGGAAGAGGAGCCCGAGTCATCAGCAAAGAGTTTTTTTTACATGGGTCACCAGACTGGTTATGTTAGGTAAAGGATAAGTGATTAAATAATCCTTAAAACATTGTTGTGTAAAGCATTTAACAATTTAATTTTTTATTTCCAACTAACGTCATTGTCAAATTAAACTATGAAGTCTCTTGGATCGATATTGTAATTCATGTATACGCCTTTCACGAACACGAAGCTGCTCAGTAAGTAAATGAGATCACAGTACAGTATATGAAACAACATTATAAGGGTTCCGGCATAATTATTATACATTTTTACGAAACAGAATCTTTTAAGGCGTTTTATTGACTGAGTAATTAAATTTGCCCTCTTACAAGTTGAGGGAATACGATTCTGCCACATAAATGTTTTACTGAGTATGCTGTGATGCATGACCACCTATTATATTATTCAAATGGATACATGAATAGACATCAACTAACACAATACAAAGCAAGCAGCTACAGTTGTGCAACAGAACTCTTGCCCACTTGTCAAATATAAATTTTGCCGTATGAAAATCCAACGATTTCGTGTATAAAACTTTCATTTATACTACAAGAAATGGTTGTTAAGAGCCGTAATTTTCAAACAACCCCATTATTTGTTGTGAATATGTTGAAACTTTTCTGATAAATAGCCTAACAGGCACATAACTTTTCTGCTGCTCGTCAGTCGATTTGTTTTGCGCCCTACGTTGTCAGCATTTTAGAATTAACTCACTTCAATAAATTGGTATCTACAGGGAAATTAACAAAGCTGAAGAATTTTATTTATAAAAACGGATATAGTGTTAGCTCCTCGTCAAGACTAATGTTATCCTTTTGCTTCTAGATCCGAAAGTAAGAAGTTAAGCAGTTGCTGGCTGTAGACCGTATGGTAACATTCAACTCTCCACAAACAACTATTTTACCAAAAGACCCACATAACTTAGAACTATCATTACTCAGACACACCACTTAGTACAGTCGTGCAATAGAAACACACATCTTAGTAACGTAGAACCCCATAACATAGAAACGTCATTACTTAGAATGTCATAATTTAGAAATATCATAACTTACAAACACGTAATGCAGAATCACATAAATTAGAAACATNGTTACTTAGAATGTCATAATTTAGAAATATCATAACTTACAAACACGTAATGCAGAATCACATAAATTAGAAACATAGCGACTTAGAAATTCTTAAAATTGAACGATCACAACATAAAAACACACAACTTAGAAACACGCAATGCAGAATCACATAACTTGAAAAGGTTATGACTGAGGAAGTCATGACTTAGAACTATCATAATTTAGAAACACCCAACTAAGAACAGTCATAGGATTGAAACACAGCATAGAAACACACAATGCAGAAACACATAACTTAGAGACATAGGAACTTAGAAATTCATAACTTAAGTACTAGCACAACATAGAAAAACACGGCTCAGAACAGTCGTACATTAAAAACACACAACTAAGAACTACCATAAGTTAGAAACACACAAATTATAAAGTTCGGAAGTAGAACCATGTAACTTAGAACAGATATAAAAGTAGTATGTTTATGGAGCTATGTGGGCAATGTATTTTAAATAAGTGTGTGTGGCTGTGACAGTGGCTGAGTCTTCGGCTCGACTCAGATGTGCTCGGAAGGCCTCGGTAGATCTCGGGGCCTAACTTCGGCTCGACTCGGGATTCCAGGACTACCCGAAGGAGCTCAATGGTTAAGCCCATATGAATTCATTCAAGCATGTATGAATGTTTCTGGAAAGCTGTCAGCCATATTACTTTTATAGAAATAGGGTATGCCAAATCGACAATCTGTATTTATTATCTGATTTAAGAGAAAAATTTCATTCGGCGGAGCACCNAGAAATAGGGTATGCCAAATCGACAATCTGTATTTATTATCTGATTTAAGAGAAAAATTTCATTCGGCGGAGCACCTGTGCGTAAAATGTGTACAGCGTAGACTATTTGATAATTATACTTATCGGATATATTGAATCAATATATATATTTTTTAATAATGTAACGGCAATGTGAAATTCTTTGACTAATGACGAAATAGAGTGTAGGAAATGGCGAAGACAGAAATTATTCCGATGCTTTATAAAAAATATGGTTTTTATAGTTTGATTATTAAACCGATATATTTTATTTATTAAAAATTTAATTCTATGGATTATTTTATTCCTTCTGAAATTATGAATCGATTATTAATATAAGCACGTGAAAAAAATTGCCATGCTTTTACCTTAAAGGCAACATAATCCATCTAGCAACCATTGGCCATAAAAAATTATTCCAAAGATTTTTTTGATCCAGAGGTGATATATATAGCATATACAAATGCTTCGGGATGGGCGCTTCAGTGTGTATGCACATTTGCCGAGAAAAAAAATTGTCTGTTTTTAATTCATGACAAAATCTCTTCCTGTTTTTTTTTTTTGATGATGATGGTCTGAATAACTCAAAACTGAGTAAAGGCCATCTCCCTGCCTCGAGTCATGTTGTAAGAATAGTACGGTTCCTGAGGGCGCGCAACTTACTGAAATATAACGTGAAGTACAGAACAAGCTAATTAAAATAACACATTATAGTATGAATTGAAAGCTTCCTTTTAAGTTTTAATCAATATTTTATATGCATCTGAAATTAATTCTAATGCCTTTATCCCAAAGGCAGCAAAAACCCTCTCGCAACCATTGGCCATAAGAAATAGTATCATCAATTTTCTTAATCCAGAGGGGAGATAGAACATAATTTACAAATAAATGCTTTGGGATGGCCACTTCAGTGTNTCATCAATTTTCTTAATCCAGAGGGGAGATAGAACATAATTTACAAATAAATGCTTTGGGATGGCCACTTCAGTGTAAAAGCACATTGAGAAAATACAAGAAGGCAAAAGTTTATTTCTCTAACACCCCTTCCCCCGCCCCTCGCCTTTCTTTCTTCAAAAGCACTAGTAACCTAATTTGATTTTAATGGACTAGAATTCCCAATACCACTGCGCCAAATTGAAGTCTTCGAGAAGAACAATCCTGCCATATCGGTAAATGTGTACTCGCTCAGCGCCGAGGGAACTGTCGTGCCCATACATGTGGTAGAAGAAGAGAAGTCTGAACCTCCTCCCTCCCCCTCCCCCATCGCCGGCCCTCGAAAACAAAAACACAAAAACTCGCGTTACATGTATATCAAGAAAATTTCGCGCTTTGTGCTTCCTCAGACATCGGCTAAAAAGAAGAAAATGCATATACGTAAGCGATGCTTTATATTTTACCATGACAGGCCAAGAAAATCGGGACTTAACGGGCCAGCTGTGTTTATAAGAACACATGTACAATACTGCACAGAAAACTCTCCAGCGATATTCGAGATGCCCCAACCTGGGAAGGATGTAAGACCTCCAGGACTTAAATTCAAGAAATACCACCAGATGAATAAATTACTGATCGCCATATATGTAGACTTCGAAGCCTTGCTCAAGCCCATTCAAACCTTGAACCGGACCCCAGCCTACCAAAAGAACGAGGCGTACAGCTATTTCATATACATGCAATGCGATAATGAAATTACTGAATCGTACACATCGTCACTCTCAAATGAACTAATACTGTATAGAGAGAAGGATACAGAGAAGCGCTTCATGGAAGCGATAATGGATATTCGCAATTAGGTCATAGGTATTTACACCACTTCAAAAAAAAAGCTGCCACTCAGACCAACTGTGGGTTGGTCTGAGCAATGCTGAGCAATGGTCTGAGCAAAAGTAATTTCGCCACCCGTGAGTAGCTCACGGGTGGCGAAATGCTGCTGCAACGAATCAGGGTTCACGGTAGATAATTCCAAGGTGAGGGAACATGGCCACTTCACCNGGTGGCGAAATGCTGCTGCAACGAATCAGGGTTCACGGTAGATAATTCCAAGGTGAGGGAACATGGCCACTTCACCGGATGGAACATAGGGCCTGCATGCACCATCTGCAATCTGCTGCGCGAAGAAATTCGTTATTTTCTTCCATAGTCTAAGTCAGGGGTTCTCAAACTGCGGCCCACAGGCCCATTCTTTGTGGCCCGCGCTCGCCGGTTTCAGTAGACACAAGTTACCAAATTCTTATTTTTAGGGTGTATGTTACAAACATTAAAAAGCAATACATAAAACGAATTTATTAAGAGTTAAAGTCACTTATGAAACTAGACGATATTTTTCATTATTTAATCAGTCAGACGACTTCTGTACACATTTTTGATGTGCTATCTCCGCCCGCCATCACCTTATCGAACGAATAAACAAACGACATGCAAGACGATACATGACACTCTGAATTTTAAATGGCATCGTATTACCTACCTACTTTTAGTTCACAAATATTATAATGTCAAGTGTCGTANGGTGGCGAAATGCTGCTGCAACGAATCAGGGTTCACGGTAGATAATTCCAAGGTGAGGGAACATGGCCACTTCACCAGATGGAACATAGGGCCTGCATGCACCATCTGCAATCTGCTGCGCGAAGAAATTCGTTATTTTCTTCCATAGTCTAAGTCAGGGGTTCTCAAACTGCGGCCCACAGGCCCATTCTTTGTGGCCCGTGCTCGCCGGTTTCAGTAGATACAAGTTACCAAATTCTTATTTTTAGGGTGTATGTTACAAACATTAAAAAGCAATACATAAAACGAAACTAGACTATATTTTTCATTATTTAATCAGTCAGACGACTTCTGTACACATTTTTGATGTGCTATCTCCGCCCGCCATCACCTTATCGAACGAATAAACAAACGACATGCAAGACGATACATTACACTCTGAATTTTAAATGGCATCGTATTACCTACCTACTTTTAGTTCACAAATATTATAATGTCAAGTGTCGTAAGTGCGGCCCGCGGCGGTCTTAGTTTTTCTTAATATGACCCCCTAAAAAAAAACCTCAGTACCACTGGTCTCAGTCTATGACAATAATTTCATCATAAGGCAGCTGGGATACGATTTAAAAAAAAGCATCTTCATCGATCAATAAACGAGCAAGAAAATGATCTTATTTTCGAAGCACAAGGGAGACAGATTTTCGGTGCAGTTTGTCGATGCATTCTGGGTCATGGTGCGCAATCTGGCATCCCTGGCCGAGTACCTGCCGCATTCAATATTTAACAACATGGATAAGTTATTTGGGCATAAAATACTGCCACTCGCCACATGCAAAACATGTCTACATATAATTACATCGACAGCTGAGAGAAGTTGGAAGTGCCACAGCTGCCCCCGAAAGAAGCATTCCACGACCAGCTGACTGGCACCAACATCACTGCCGAAGATTATCTCATGCCTAAGCAGTACGGGAAACATTGAACTGTGCGAACCTGGGAAAGTATCCCAAATTGTACCTGAAGATAGATATGCTCGTTCTGGCTAATATCTTTGAAAATTTCAGGGACTTGTTTATTTACTCATACAAGATCGACTGTGCTCACTACATTAGCGCACCACGGTTCGCTTACGATGACATGCTTTGGTTGATGGGTGTAAAGCTGCATCTCCTTATGGATTACGACATGCACATATTTTTAGAAGAATATATATGTGGTGCTGTGTTTCAGTGCATCAAATGGGATGCAGTGGCGAATAACATTTATGTATCCGAGAAACATGATCTCCGCAAGCCCGCCGTGTTCCTGCAGTACGCGGATGCCAACAACATGTACGGATGAGCCATATCATTGCCCCAGACAGTACGAAACTTCATGTGGGTCGGCACTGACATTAACGTCATGGGTGTGCCCAGCGATAGTAACACCGGGTGCATCCTAGAGGTCGATTCGAGTACCCTGCAGCCCTGCACGCAGTACATAAGGACCTGCCATTCCTATNCTGCAGTACGCGGATGCCAACAACATGTACGGATGAGCCATATCATTGCCCCAGACAGTACGAAACTTCATGTGGGTCGGCACTGACATTAACGTCATGGGTGTGCCCAGCGATAGTAACACCGGGTGCATCCTAGAGGTCGATTCGAGTACCCTGCAGCCCTGCACGCAGTACATAAGGACCTGCCATTCCTATCTGTCAACAAGTGTCCCCCAGCTCCAAGTATCTGAAACTGATGGTAACACTCGAAGACAAAATTAAATATATATAGCCCACTATCGCAACCTGAAACAGGCGCCATAACATGGGTTGAGAATCGTAAAAATTAATCGTGTACTGGAATTCGAGTAGAGTCCGTGGCTGAAGTCTTACATCGAGCTCAACACTGCGAAGCGACAGGTGGCCACCAACGATTTCGAGAAGGAATACTTTAAGTTAGCTATAAATACAACTTTCGGAAAATTTATGGAAAACAAAACGTCAAAATATGGAATTTTTATGCAAAAAAAAGGACTTTTAAAACTGATAGCCAAACCAACATTCCTGGGCCATTCGATTTATGATGAATCTCTGTCCCTGATTCGTCTGCAGTATGAATCCATACTTTTCGACAAACTGATATATGTGGGGTTCGCGAAACTCGACTTGTCGAAAATGATGATGTACCTATTTCATCGCGATGTGCTGAAGGCTCAGTTTGGAGAAGACGACATGATCGCAGACGCCCAGTTCTTCGCCGAGTTCGACTCCAGCTCCTACCCTGTCATGCACCCCTGCTACTTGAAAAAAAAAAACAAGTAAGTTTTAGGAAATTTTACGGACGAGTGCGATGGATAGGCCTCTATGTCAAATTTTACTCGTACAAGGGCAAGGGAAAGGAAACGAAAAAAGGTAAGGTTATTCAGAATTGCGTGGTACAAGACAAATTCGAATTTTCCGATTACGAAACTGCATTAAAAGAACTGAAAACAGTGCATGTTAAGATGAGAAAATAGGAGCGCACCAGAATTCTCTTTACACTGGGAGTGTAAATAAACTGGTTTTGTATATCTCCAATGACAAATGAATCGTATGCGAAGATAGTATACGTAAAATGCCCTATGGTTTTTTAAAGAAGGATTTTTTATGTTGTTAATATGAAACTCCATACTTAATAGAGTAAACTGAGATGTGATAAGCACCAGTAGCATATTTCTCCTTTAACTATTTATATGTAAAACTTAGATTTGGAAATTATCTCTCTCTGTCACAGTTTTTTTGGCAATGAAGCGTGCATACGAAGGTTTACGATTGTTTGCTACGAATATGTAGATAAGACCTACGCCTTCTTTGCGATATCGTCAAGATACTGCGGCAGGACTTCGGCTACACTGCTTGTCGACATGAGAAAAGTGAGTTTTTGAAGAATCACCCTTGTGCAATTTTTTGCAANCACCGGGTGCATCCTAAAGGTCGATTCGAGTACCCTGCAGCCCTGCACGCAGTACATAAGGACCTGCCATTCCTATATGTCAACAAGTGTCCCCCAGCTCCAAGTATCTGAAACTGATGGTAACACTCGAAGACAAAATTAAATATATATAGCCCACTATCGCAACCTGAAACAGGCGCCATAACATGGGTTGAGAATCGTAAAAATTAATCGTGTACTGGAATTCGAGTAGAGTCCGTGGCTGAAGTCTTACATCGAGCTCAACACTGCGAAGCGACAGGTGGCCACCAACGATTTCGAGAAGGAATACTTTAAGTTAGCTATAAATACAACTTTCGGAAAATTTATGGAAAACAAAACGTCAAAATATGGAATTTTTATGCAAAAAAATGACTTTAAAAACTGATAGCCAAACCAACATTCCTGGGCCATTCGATTTATGATGAATCTCTGTCCCTGATTCGTCTGCAGTATGAATCCATACTTTTCGACAAACTGATATATGTGGGGTTCGCGAAACTCGACTTGTCGAAAATGATGATGTACCTATTTCATCGCGATGTGCTGAAGGCTCAGTTTGGAGAAGACGACATGATCGCAGACGCCCAGTTCTTCGCCGAGTTCGACTCCAGCTCCTACCCTGTCATGCACCCCTGCTACTCGAAAAAAAAAAACAAGTAAGTTTTAGGAAATTTTACGGACGAGTGCGATGGATAGGCCTCTATGTCAAATTTTACTCGTACAAGGGCAAGGGAAAGGAAACGAAAAAAGGTAAGGTTATTCAGAATTGCGTGGTACAAGACAAATTCGAATTTTCCGATTACGAAACTGCATTATAAGAACTGAAAACAGTGCATGTTAAGATGAGAAAATAGGAGCGCACCAGAATTCTCTTTACACTGGGAGTGTAAATAAACTGGTTTTGTATATCTCCAATGACAAATGAATCGTATGCGAAGATAGTATACATAAAATGCCCTATGGTTTTTTAAAGAAGGATTTTTTATGTTGTAAATATGAAACTCCACACTTAATAGAGTAAACTGAGATGTGATAAGCACCAGTAGCATATTTCTCCTTTAACTATTTATATGTGAAACTTAGATTTGGAAATTATCTCTCTCTGTCACAGTTTTTTTGGCAATGAAGCGTGCATACGAAGGTTTACGATTGTTTGCTACGAATATGTAGATAAGACCTACGCCTTCTTTGCGATATCGTCAAGATACTGTGGCTGGACTTCGGCTACACTGCTTGTCGACATGAGAAAAGTGAGTTTTTGAAGAATCACCCTTGTGCAATTTTTTGCAACNGGACTTCGGCTACACTGCTTGTCGACATGAGAAAAGTGAGTTTTTGAAGAATCACCCTTGTGCAATTTTTTGCAACAGTAACTTTTCTGCACAGCATTCGTGCCACGATACTTTGGAAAATGAAATCACATCAATTCCTGCAAATGCAATGTTTTTTCATCTACTGGAAAACACCGTGTGTTAGCACCGATATCTCATTCAACCATACTGTATACTGATTTAAAGAATATGGCATAACTAAAGTCGCTAAAATCAGCAAACATTTGAGAGATGCAAATTTATAATGTATGGAATATTTGATATTTACAGTTTACATAAATTTCAGTTTTATATATTTTATAGCATGTACTTCGCCCCTACTTGACTACGAAATTTTTTTTTTACATTCTGTGAGCCCATAACTGTCAAAAAATATGCAACTGAAATTAAATAAAGAAAGCATAAATTTGTATTTTACTCGATGTATTGGTCTGGCAGTCAACATCTACTATCTCACACAGTACCAAAGATTTTAAACCGGCTTTGGTGTCATGGTTAGACAACTCGTTACCTGACATTATTAACTGGATTCGATGCCCAGAAGGCCAATTCGATTTTTAAAGGAAAACTGTGCTGGCAGCCATTGGCCGCCAGGTTTCAATGAAATAATTTCTGTTCCTCTGTCATGTCAATTTGACACAGCTTCATTCACACCTCGTCTCATTCTCACTGGTGCACACTGTTAAGCACAATCAAAATATCTACCATAATATTACTGTGGCACATAAATATTTCAAAATTCCCTTCTCTGTGTGAATAGTTTTCTATCTGAACACTTCAGTATTGCGTGTAGAACATCGTGTCTTATATTCTACGATAAAACTACAGTTACTTAGAGAAATTCTTTATACGAACACCACAGTATTTTTTTATTTTTGTAAAGGCAGTGCTTATATTATACAAAATTGCATTTATCTAGTGATATTTTTTATTTGAACACCGCAGTGATTACAGGATGTAACATCGTCCCGTATATTCAACAAAAAAAAACATTTAAAAACGTATACACTTCGCCTACACTCCCAGCAGGAACGTGATCTAACATACCCCTATAAATGCAAAAAATTAAACATACAAATATTTCGGAGAGTCATTTAACATTATAAAGTAAACACATTTGCAACATTATGATTACAATCGTAAAGATATAATTTTAAAATAGGCCTTAATCAGCGTTACCTTAAAGATCTCCATGGCGATTACGTCCAATCACATTTATTCATCAGGTATTAACACTTTAGGCCTCTTACACCTTCTGCTGAAACACGCCCTGCTTACGAAAGAAAGAGATTTCAAGTTCACGCATCATTCGCTACAGATTAAGACCAGGAGTTACTGATAACTAATGAGTCTACTTTCCTCTATATGGGTGAAAATAAATTTTAGTGAAGTTCTTAAAAGCATAGATGGTAGGTAGGCGTTGACGTCTCATTGACAGCAATATCATTAGAGATGAAACCAGAAACATGTTAAACAGTACCAATACAATTACAAATACACGCGTGACTTACCCGGGATTCGTGATAAGAAAAACTCGTGAAATTAAGCATCAACTTCGGGTGTAATCGGTCTAATGTTTTGAATGATGGTTCACTAACCTGAAATATTAACACGGCCATAATTTTGAAAATATGTGCCTGAACCGCTAAAACACATAAGTGTACATGATCTACCATAACATATTCTTTGTGTGAAAAATTGGTGGAAATCGGTTGATAGGTCTTCGAGACGCGGCATAAAAACCTTATTTTCTTAANCATTCTTTGTGTGAAAAATTGGTGGAAATCGGTTGATAGGTCTTCGAGACGCGGCATAAAAACCTTATTTTCTTAAACGGGGCTATCTTACAATATTGCCTAAAAAGACGCTCTGTGCACAATGTTTCTGATAGATAATGTCAGCATATAAAGTTTGATTGAATTGTGTTCAATTGTTAAGCACAACATGCTAAGCATATTAAAATATTTATATGGCCACCATTTTGCAAATCATTGTCTGATACCATTTAAATCATGCAACCTTACACGGCCTTCTGGAGGTGTGTAAAATATGTTGGAAATTAGTTTCATTGTTCCGTAAATATGGCAAAACTTTCAATTTACTCATCTGACACTACTTTGCAAGAAAAATCCGACAAAAGATTATTTCGGTATGCAGTAATTAATACTGTTAGCGTACAAAATTTGGTTAAATTTTGTTAAAGCGTTTCATAGATGAACATATCAAACTAAAATATTTATATAAAGCCCATTNACAAAATTTGGTTAAATTTTGTTAAAGCGTTTCATAGATGAACATATCAAACTAAAATATTTATATAAAGCCCATTTAACCATACCTGCCGCAAATAACACATGTTAATTTACATACCCTATTGTAGCAATACTAGCGTGAAATTTTGGTATGAAGCAGTTGATTGGCCCTTAAGATATGGCATAAAACCTCCATTGTTTATGAGACGATCTTCACGGCCAAGGTGGCTGAGCGGTTAGCCTGCTCGCCTCCCACTAAGGCGAACCGGGTTCAATCCACGGCTTGGTCACTCCCGGATTTTCGTATGTGGGAATCGTGCCGGACGATGCCGCTGGTCAGCGGGTTTTCTCGGGTATTTCCCTATTCCCCACCCTTTCATTCCGGTACTGCTCCATAATCACCTCAGTCACTCTCTTAAATAGTTTTGTAGATATAGCACACTCAGTTAAAATGTTTATATAAGGACCACTTGGAAAATAAGATTCATAGAAACTAAGGACAAATAAATATGGTCTGCCACAGTAAAACTTCTTCGTCAAATTTGAAATAAATCGGTTAATTGTTACCCGAGGTACGACATAAGATAGTATTATTTCATGTGGGGCTATCTTACAAAATGGCGGAGAAATGAAGCTTTGCATAGACAGTTTTTATGGATATAATAGATACTGTCAGCATACAAAGTTAAGTTAAAATTTGCTACGTAGTTTTGTAGATATAAAATTCTGAGCTAAAACTTGGTAGGTATCGGTCAATTGTTTCCTGAAAATATAACATAAAAACTTGATTCATTCTTGTGGCACTATCTTACACAATGGAGAACAAAAAAGGCTCCATGCAGATACATTTTATTTTTGTTATATATATTTAGAGCATAAAAAGTTAATTTGGAATTAATTACATGGTTTCGAAGATATAATATACTATGCTAAAATAGCTATATTTTGAAAATAAGTTAGGGTATAATTGGAAAATAGTTGTACATATCAAATGATGCATAACTACATGTTTGCCAAATTTGGTAGGAATCTGTCAATTGTTCCCCGATATATTACACAAAAACTTTATTAATACATCTTTCAAAATAGCGGACAAAATTGGTAGTTTTTGGTTTATATTATGCTTGTAATATATTTTGTCAGAATACAAAATTTTGTTGAAATTGGCCAAACGTTATTTTAGTTATACCAAATAAACCTAAAATGTTTGATTAGCCGCCATTTTGAAAATAATTCCGGGTCAATTATAATTGCATACATTTATGTGTACTACAATAGTATTATTTACGAGCCAAATTTTACGAAAATTTACTGATTAGCTTTCGAGATATAATGTAAAAGCTTTATTTTTTCATGTGGCATTAGCTTATAAAAGGAGGAATAGCGACAATATTAACCTCTGAATTTAATGCTTACATCATGCGCTAACAGCATAAAAAATTGGGTTTTAATCGGTTGATTAGTTTCCCAGATATGGCATATCGCCCTACATTTTAATGACCGCCATTTTGAAAGTAAGTGCCCGCAGTGGTAGAAAAATATAATGGTCAGGTTCACGCGNGACCGCCATTTTGAAAGTAAGTGCCCGCAGTGGTAGAAAAATATAATGGTCAGGTTCACGCGTTCAAAATTGTTAAAGGGGACACTCACGCACAGTCACAAACACATCCTTACACACATACACACACAGGAAAGTTAGCTAAAAACAGAGATGTTAGATTAATCCCTCCTTCCCATGCATATGTAATTGCAAAAAAACATTATTGTCTGTAAAAAAAAAACAATGTCCAGCCCAGATAAACTCAAAACAAGGCTACAAACGAAGGCAAGCTGGTCAGGCAACATTCCAATAATTATTATTCCACACAGGCACNTAAACTCAAAACAAGGCTACAAACGAAGGCAAGCTGGTCAGGCAACATTCCAATAATTATTATTCCACACAGGCACCAAACAGAAGCAGGGCTGGACATTCAAGGATCTGTAATACATCCCAATCACTGAGTATCCCTGAAAATGTGTTGGCGTGAGTAGGATGCTCGCCACGATATATTCGTACTTACGAAAACTCGGTCAATACCGACACATCAATATATCTCACTCGCGGATGATGCAACATAAAGGCTGTTCACGATAAAGTAAACACTTTCGTAATCAACGTTTTAAAAAAAAAATTTCCTGCCTATAACTAAATACATGCCGCAGTACGCACTTGNCGGATGATGCAACATAAAGGCTGTTCACGATAAAGTAAACACTTTCGTAATCAACGTTTTAAAAAAAAATTTCCTGCATATAACTAAATACATGCCGCAGTACGCACTTGGCATGCAGGCTCCCAGTTAAGTTGGCAGCGAATTACGAAAAATATTTTTATACGCTTTTGATGTGTTTAGAATGATATGTTTAAATTTATGCCTACTGATGTCACTGTTTCTTGTTTTATACTCATAAGAACAAAGCTTAATATATTATTAACACATTTACTTTTAAAAAAAATAAGTTTTCTCTGAATAACGTATGAATAAAAAGAGATGATCCGTGGCAATGTTAATCTTTCATACAATNAGGACTGTGGGATCGTCGATATCCATCTCCAGTATGTAGCCTATGATGCTGTCGTCGGGCGCATCCATGATGTCAATGTCTGTGCCAACCCACTGGAACTCATGTACGGGTAGGGGTAGAGACATTGCCCACCCATATAGATTATTTTCGCCTACATACTGGAGATAGGCCAGGTAATAAACCTTGACGTGTGACGTATTTTGGAATAGAAACCTCGCTGACCCACTTTGCGAGCGCCTCTCAGTCGACACGTGTCACTAGGCAGGTGGCGGAGCACAGTTACACGTGCCCTGTGGCTTAGGCCTTCCCCCTTCACCCACCCACCTCCCTTAGCCACTAGCAACCCCATGAGATCTGTTGATCGCAGATGTTTCACGAGATATGGAAATGCAGTTCGCCTAAATTCAGAAAACGCGCACTGCGGAAGAAATAGCTGACGAGCTGGATAATGGTGCCGAGAACACCCCCTCCCCCTTAGCTAAACACAGGAAAATGTGGAAACGCACCAATAAGTAGCTGACAGAACAAGCTAGGAGCAAAGTGCCCCCCCCCAACCTTCAGGAACCAGGGCACGAGTTTTGAAAGGCATTGTTCTGCGTTGCCTTCCACCTCACCCCCTCCCCTAATTAAGAGACACGTGCCGACACTTAAGGAGGGAGGCTGGCGTGCATAAAAACCCTTTTAAGAGAGAAGTGGGATTCAGTCAATTATTACCTTCAGAGATGTTAGTTCGAGGAAGGGGTCAGTCAATTATTACTGCCCAGAGACGTTAGTTCGAGAGAGCAGTCAGTTGAAGATCACCGCGCAGAGAGAAGTCAACCGCACCGAGGGGGCCGGGGGCACATCGGACCCTCGGCCACATCAGTGGGTCAGTAGAGCAGCAACCACAGTGAGACGACACCTAGTGCGGGCCTGTTTCCAAGGCCGCCACACACTGCCGGAGCTCACCCGCCCCAGCTGACATCATACCAGCACCAACAGCCTAACAAGCTAAGTATCGAGTCATCGCCCCGAGACACCCCAGTTAATACGAGTAGCCACATTAGCGTACCACACCTCTCAAGTGCTTCTGTATTTTATTTGTGTTAAATTCGAGACAGTATATTCGTCCTTAAAAATGAAACAGTAAAAGACTACATTATTGCAAACCCCTTAACCTTCAGGCATCATATAGTCTGTGCCTGGAGGCATTAACTACGACACTATAAGCCACCATGTCTTCCACAGTGGTGGTGTAGCATCAAGCTAATTTGGCGCACAACTGTGGGGCCTAGACAAGCCAATGTCAAGTTAATTTGGCGCTCGGACGTGGGACCCAGCGCTATTTAGTGTAGCATACCTCAACCTCATTAATAAAAAGCATATTTCTAGGTACCCTGCCATTATATTCTGTTCTTCTGATAACTCTTATGGTTTCTAGATGGGCAATCTTTCCACATTCATTGCGTACCTCTGTGGTAAGTTTGCAAGCACTAATTTTCGAATCTTTCTTTTTTATCCTGATTACTAGATGTTATTCTCTCTCGCTTAGTTTCTTTGGCTATCTTTTAAGGTATCGAATATATTCTGTCTTCTTTCTCAAACTTTGTTATGAAGTCTCCGACAGGGAACCTCAGCAGATTCAAGTACTCTGCAATCCTCATTGGGATTTCTTCTTTGCATTAAGAAATATTACCAGCTGCCGCTGTGTATACGTTGTATTCTTGCCCCTACGTCCCATTTGTCTGACTGACGCAGTCAACAGAGCTATCCAATACATCCTCTCAGCGCAAAGAGCGTGCAAAGAATGACACGAGGTACGAACGCAATGTGCATCATGCCGCTGTCACGCGTCCACCATAACTGGCTGAATATTAAAGTGGCGTTCTTATGCATCATGTGAGGTCAAAATGTTGTGTTTCATTAACTTGCACTATTCATTTCCATTATTGGCTACTGTTGCATTTCATTTAAAGCACACGAGAATAATTATGGAATATGTTTTATATTTATCTTCATATCNTTATTGGCTACTGTTGCATTTCATTTAAAGCACACGAGAATAATTATGGAATATGTTTTATATTTATCTTCATATCTAATGTTACATAAGGCCACGAAACTGCGATAATTATCGGTGGCCGAATATTAATGTGAGCCATTGTATGTCGGAAGGACACAAATTGAGGATAAAAGTAGACCCTTAGAATGGTTGTCAAAACTGCCCATTTTATTGTGAACAGCCTGTACACCCCCAATCACTACAGTCAAATAAATACACCTATGACCACTCCCTTATATCTCAAAAAAAGGTCGTCGGATATTCAAAATAATCACATCACTAAACTCGCTGCTTAACAACATGTTATGCTATTCTGAGAAATGAGTATACTCCCATTTAGAAAACCAAACTTGATATTGTTATCTAAGTAATTAAATACAGCTCAGAACACATAGACTGTGTCATATGAGCCCCGTAGTGCCACTTATGAATTCTAAATCCAAATTTCGATACCTTCAGTGGTTCGGATGATATTTAGGGTGAAAATCTTAGCTTAATAATCNATGAATTCTAAATCCAAATTTCGATACCTTCAGTGGTTCGGATGATATTTAGGGTGAAAATCTTAGCTTAATAATCTGGTTTATTGGTGGTTTTTCTTTCAACATAAATTGAGTAAATGAATGTGCCTGCCGGTTTCTTCTGACCACTGGCTGATTCAATAAACAACAAAAACATATTTCTTGTGTAGGTAACATTTATATATAATACTAGCTGACCCGGCGGACTTCGTACCGCCTAACAGTCAATGAATGTCGTGTTAACTTTTAGTTTAGCTTTATTTAGGATTTTATTAATGTAAAATAAAATTAATACTCAAAATTTATTAAGTTCAATAGTTTATTATGATTATATAAATAAAGAAAATAAAAAATCAATAACAGTACAAAAACCAAGAATTTCAATGGCGTGTCAGCTGTATTTTGCTGCATGGGTTGTACTCGCGTTAATTTTCTTCAGTGAAGCACCTTGTGATATACGACATTTTTCGTTTTGTTATCAAGCACAAGAACAAATAAAGCCAATAGCTTGCAGGCGCGTGAACATGCCACGTATAATTGACCATGAGAAAAACATGCATTTTCTAGATTCAGACCACAAACACTCAAGGATTGGCCTTGAGATTTGTTAATCGTCATGGCGAATGCAAGACGAATCGGAAATTGAAGTCGTTTAAACTCAAAGGGCATATCGGTTGGGATCATAGGAATCCTCGGAATGAGAACTTCCTCATCTTTGAATTTTCCTTTGAGTATCGTCGCGTGAATCACATCGGTCATCAGTTTTCTTATCACCAAACACGTTCCATTGCATAGTTTCGGGTGGTTTAGATTTCGAAGCATTATTACTACTGAGCCAACCTTCAGTTGTAAATTGTACGGTGGTAAGCCAGGCACATCCAAGGAGTTAAAAAATTTAGTTGGATAGTTGGTAGCGTCGTCTTCGTTTATTACACAGCCAATATATTTAAATGAGAGCAGATTACCAACGATTTGATTCTGAATTACTATATTTAAGTCATCCACATCTTTGTTCTTTGCCGCGAAAATTGCTCTCTCACTCAACCATTTGTTATTTTTGTGATTAGCAATGATGTTCGGGAACACTTTCTTGATGAGCTCGTCTTTCGATGAGATTAAATTGCAAAAATTCGGAGGAAATGAAATCAATCCGCTCTATTCGTCGACAGGAACACGGCAATTACCGATAGTCAGCAATTGCTTGGAGAAATCTCCAGCACATGGATCGTTCAGCAATGCAACTCTCATGTTTGCTGCCAGCTGAAGTTTCTTCACATATCGCCCCAGATTTGATGATTTGAGACAAGCGTTTATTTCATCGGCAGCAGTCGATCTTGGAATGACTGGAAGTGTTTAGCAGAAGTCGCCAGACAGTAAAATCATTGCGCCTCCAAAACATCTCGAGTCATTGCGCAGATCTTTCAATGTTCGGTGAAGTGCTTCTAATGCGCGTTTGTGCGCCATTGTGCATTCGTCCCAGATTATGATTTTAGATGTTGCTAAAACCTTGGTCATTGCGGAGTGTTTCGCAATGTTACATGTCGGTTGTTCAGTAGTTTGGAGGTTTAACGGCAGTTTAAACGCTGAATGAGACCTATNGCCGTACGGCATCCTTCTAACAATGTGGCCGCTATTCCAGAAGAAGCAACTGCTACCGCAATGTCAGATCTCGCTCGAACAGTGGCCAAAATCAATGACATGAGGAATGTCTTCCCAGTTTCATCGGGGGCATCCAGGAAAAATAAGCCACAATTTCCCTCATCAATTGCCTTAATTAATGTATCATACACTTCCTTCTGTTGGGAGTTCAACAGGGGCACATTCGTTTGAACTGATTGGTCTAATTCATGTCGATCATATTCACGTTCTCGTTCTAATTCTCGATTAAATGCGTCATTGATTCCTCGATCTGGTGCTGGCATTCCCAACGTGACTAACAAACTGCCGCACATGAGGTAACACATGTCTTCGATCAAGATCAAANTGACTAACAAACTGCCGCACATGAGGTAACACATGTCTTCGATCAAGAGCAAAGCATATCATCATTCACCTCAAGATCGGGATTTCTTGAACTGACATGAATTCTATGTAAAATATCTTCTGACATGTCATCTTTGTATATGTTCCACAGGTCACGTGGCTTCGATGGGAAGCATGTCGAAATGATGATAGCAAATAATGTGCGTATCTGACTTGGAGTTGCAGAAATAATTGCTTCAGCGATTGTCGTGTCCCAATGAGTATCGTTTTCAAGCAAATTGAGCTCTTGGCATGCAGCACGAAATGTTGGGCACACTATACCAGTAGTATAAAATGGCCGGTTCTGGCACACCTGGCTCCTGGCTCCTGCCAGGGGGCAAATGGCGCTCCCTCCCGCGGCAGCCGATGACGTCACCACGGCGCGCGCGCTACGCGGTGCGCGCACTACGCAAGACACCCGGCTCTACGCAAGGCTCTCATCGCTGATTGGCTACGCGAGGCTCTCACAATTTGTTTCAAAAATTAATTTTTTAAATTTTTTTTAATGTAATTTTTTTAACTGATTAACTACACGAAGCTCTCAAAACTAGCAAGTCATGTTAGCTGAAGAATGTTAACAAATAGACATTTAAGCCCTATGCAAACTTATAAGGTTAGTTGGCAACCGTTTAAGATGTACTCGTAAAATTCGTAACATAAGGCTTGGAGACAACAAGGATATTTACCAAATAACCATTTAAGCTCTATGCTAACTTATAAGCACAGTTGACCGTACTTTCCGAACCTTTTATGATGTAGGCACACAAATTCATAACATAGGCCTCGACACAGACATGGAAACTTACCAATTAACCATTTAAGCCCTATGCTAACTTATAAGCACAGTTGGCCGTAATTTCCGAACAGTTTATGATGTAGGCACCAAATTCGTAACATATACCAAGGCACCAACAAGGATAATTACCAAATAGCCATTTAAGCCCTATTCTAATTTATAAGCACAGTTGACCTAATTTTCAAACTATTTATGATGTAGGCGCCAAATTCGCAACATATGCCACGTACCAAAAAGGTTAATTACCAAATAGTCATTTAATCCCTATGTTAACTTATAAGCATAGTTGGGCGTAATTTCCGAACCGTTTAAGATGTGGACACCAAATTCGTAACATAGGCCTCAATGCAGACAAGGAAAGTTACCAAATAGTCATTTAAGTCCTTTGCGAACTTATAAGCATAGATGACCGCAATTTCCGAGCTGCTTAAAATGTAATCGCCAAATTCATATCATAACCATCGGCGCCAACAAGGATAATTACCAAATAGTCATTTAAGGCCTTTGCCAACTTATAAGCAGAGTTGGCCGTAATTTCCGAACCATTTATGATGTAGGTGTCAAATTCATATCATAGACATCTACACAGACAAGGAAAATTACCGGATGATCATTTAAGCCCTTTTTGAACGTATAAAAATAGTTGGTCTTAATTCCTGAACCGCTTAAGATGTGCTCGTAAAATTCACATCTTAGAAATCGACGCCGAAAAGGATAATTAGCAAATAGTCATTAAAACCCTATGTGAACTTATTAGCATGCACCCTGACACAAAGGATGTAACCATATATGTACACACACACATTCACTTACCCAAACATATACACGTACAAACATGCACTCACCCAAACATGTTCACGTACAAACATGCATTTACCCAAACATGTTCGCGCACAAACACACACTTACCCAAACCTGTTCGCACACAAACACTCACTTACCCAAACATGTTCGCACACAAACACATACACTTACCCAAACATGTTCGCACACAAACACTCACTTACCCAAACAGGTTTGCGCACACACACTCACTCACCCAAACATGTTCGCGCACAAACAAGCACTTACCCAAACATATACGTACACACACACTCACTAACACAAACATATACGGACACAAACATACACTTACCCAAACATATACATGCACACACACATGCACTCACCCAAACATATGCGAACAGACACATACTTACCCAAACATATACGTACACAAACACACACTTATCCAAACATATATGCACATGCACATACACTTACCCAATCATTTACGAGCACAAACACGCACTTACCCAGACATGTTCGCACACAAACATGTACTTACCCAAACATGTTCGCACACAAACATGTACTTACCCAAACATGTTCGCACACAAACACACACTTACCCAAATATGCTCGCACACAAACACGCACTTACCCAAACATTTACGAGCACGAACACATACTTACCCAAACATATACATACACAAACCACACTTACCCAAACATATACGTGAACACATGTACTTACCCAAACATATACACGCCCAAACATGCACTTACCCAAACATGTTCACACACAGACTCTCACTTACCCAAGCATGTTTGCATACACATGTACTTACCCAAACAGGTTCGCACACAAAAATGCACTTACCCAAACATGTTCGCGCACAAACACGAACATACCCAAACATGTTAGCGCACAAACACGTACTTACCCAAACATGTTCGCACACAAACACGTACTTACCCAAACAGGTTCACACACAAACACGTACTCACCCAAAACATGTTCGCGCACTTACCCAAACATGTTCGCGAACAAACGCTCACTTACGCAAACATGTTCACACACAAACTCTCACTTACCCAAGCATGTTCGCACACATACATGTACTTACCCAAACATATTCGTACACAAACACACACTTATCCAAACATATACGCACACGCACATACACTTATCCAGACAACAGGCCCCGCTTCTTGCAAATGACTAAAATTATGCAAATATACCTATGTATAGCTTATGATATCTGACACGAATAACATGAACTATAGTATGCTACCAGCTAGCATACTTTCCAAGATCAATATGATACATGAGAAATGAAAGCACTTAACCCGAGGAGAGGAACTGTTTCCTCCTATACATCATGACCTCCCAAAGACGTCTGTCCCAGAAATGCTTTATAATGTAATATTATATCCATAGGGGACAGTATGTATTGCATAGTCCAAGATCTTTCGCTTATCATCCATCCAAGAAAGAGCCAACTTGCTGGTACATTCAGTATATTTTAAATAACGATGATGATATTCTGCATAGCGCTTCGTTGAGACGTGCGGCTGGGTTGTCGGCTCGAACCTGCACACACTCTCACACGAGCGCACACACACATACACACACAAGTGCACACCCAGGCACACGTCCACGAGCAGAGCCATACATACATGTACACATATATATATTATGCATATGTAGACATACACATGCTCAGGCACACACCCAACATACACATGCATATACATATGAATACATACACACGCACACACATTCACATCCAACATACATGCGTATACATGCGTAAACACACACCCACACACGAGCATATCCAACATACACAGGTATACATATGTATACACACGCACACACAAGCACAGTCAACATACGTGCGTATACATATTCATACACTCACGAACACACGAGCACACCCAACAGACATGCATATACATATGTATACACACACGCATACACAAGCACAGCCAACATGCATGCGTATACATATGTATACATTCACGAACATACAAGCACACCCAACATATGTACGTATACATATGAATACACACAAGCACACATGCATGCATGAACACACACACACATCACTTATACCCTAAGCATCGTTGCCCTCCCACTTACCATCGACATTAGCATGCAGATAGATCCCGGGCTTGGGACCGGACAATACACTATTCCTATGACATTACCAATTGATAATGACATAAGTATAGTGTACAAGCAGGTTACAACATCGAAAATGAAAGACAACCCTCCTAAAGAAAACAAAACGGACTAAGGAACGTACAAATAGATAACATCATAGGGAAATTACTACTGAAGAGAAGGTTACAAGTATGATGTTGCTTACGACGTTTCTAATGGAAGATTACAGCCTAAAAGTAAGCAAAGGAACAGGTGAGTGAAAATGAATAAAGTCTATACATTAGACATTGCGAAGGTGTTAGATACCTGCGCTTCTTGCAAATGTATAGAGAAAATTGTAACTTAAAAAATAATATCCCAAAATCAATTAACATGTAAGTCCTTCCTACAAGATGAAATACTTCACGCTCTTGCATGCCAAGCCGGGAGGGCTATATCAGAATATTCCCAAATTAAATGATCGTTTAAGACAGTCCTACTAGATGATATACACCACACGCCTGCATTCAAAGCCAAGAGAGTTATCTCAGAGTCTCCCCCAACATATGTGCGAGGGTTATCTCAGACCATTCCCAATGATAAAGCATTAAAGGCAACGCACACTTCTATGAAAACAATGGCGGGAACAGTCATGTCACTACTGTAACATATCATTTCCATATGCCTACAATGCGAAGAGACATATGAAGCAAAAAATGTAAGCTATCGCTGTAATAAAGTGAGAACACCACAGCGCATAAAGGAACCTAACATGCTATGCGAGGCTGTCGTTCACTGAGGAAAGCCGAGACACGCAATACAAATTGACATGTGTATAGTATATATATAAGTGAACATCATGTAAAATAAAGATCATTCCGTTGCCGAGCGATGTTGTGAAAAGCAGTCTTGTTTACAACAATATGAAGACAGAATCAATGGATGAAAACTCACCATCGCCAACATCGGCATCAACAGCAAGGTACACTGAAGAGCCACTACATGCATTACGATATCATCGTAACTACTACAATCGTACACCCTGCTATAATATGAGGACGGAACCAATAGCGGAAGATTTACCGTCTACAACCTGGCCAACAGCAAGGGGTCCTGAAGAGCCGATGCAAGCGATACGCCATCAATGTAACTACTGTGGAAATACTTTTAACACAAGGTATAATTCATGTCGGCATGAAAGTTGCCATTGCATGTTCAGCCCGGCATACAAAACATTCCACTGTGATACCTGTGATGCCATGTTTGCCCAAAGTGATGGTGTGTATAGACATAGCAATACATGCAAAGGCTATGTTCGTCGTTCATCAGGAAGTGAGTGCAAGTAGTGCGGCAAAAAATTCAGGAAGCGTAGCTGGACCAAACAACATGAAGATAGCAACTGTAAATTTGCTACCGTCTACCAGACCTACCCATGTGATAACTNTAAATTTGCTACCATCTACCAGACCTACCCATGTGATAACTGCAGTGCAGTATATTCAAATAAGAGCCAATTGACTGCTCACAGAAGATATTGTTCTTCTGCTAAATCAGTCAACATAAAGGTTTCGCTCGAATGAACACAATATGTTGAGCATGTATCAAATGTGATTATGTATTTGTATTATGTGAAGTCTGTAAGTAAAGGTAAAAGTATGTAAATGATTTCGGTTTTATTCATTTATGTTAATCCTTGTCAATATTAAGTTCACCTCCACCTCTGAGAAAAACCAGATTTTGACAAAGTCGAAAATATAATTAACTGTAAAAATATTAATATATTAATATAAACGATCACCATCAGTCCTACAACACAAGGACGACAGCTTGAGTCATCGCTAACATGGCTAGCTCTTAACAACCAAACATATAATGAAAAAATTAACGTTGTTATACACTACCAGACTATTCTGGACAGTACAACAGACTAGCAAGTAACTTCCTTACAAACCAACTGAAACGGTCCAATACATTCAGTGTACAACACTAGAAACAGAACGCGCCTGTTGTAATATGCTGTGGAATATGTGAGACAGCTCAGATGGTTGGGTGACGACGCAAGCGCCGTGCAGGTCTTGTCAAGTGTAACGAATAACACTAGCCAACAGAGTGTTATGTAAGGCTCCAAAGGTCACACAGCTCCTGCTAGGCGCACGATAGCCTTCAGCCGACATGACTAAATTCCGACGTGCATAACACTTACCTATGTGTAGAAACACAGATTGGAACCTAGTACTCTGACTCAGAGGTATCTAACAACCTACTATCATGGAAGAACATTCATGCAGACATGATTCGTGAACCTTCTGTGAAGAGTGACAGGAAGTCTAGCTGCATAGTGTTGTAAATACGTTAATGACTCGGTTGCTAGACATAAATATATATGTAAGCATATACATAAATAAAATTAAGGATGGATAACTTACAACAAACTGAGATATGTTAAAAGCAAAAAAAAATATGGACGAGTTCCTTAACTAACATGATAAATTTTATTTAATCTGGTGCAACAGAAAGAATTATCGGTCAATCGAGTACTTGTGCCTCTATAAAAGTAGGCTCTCTTAGTCCATTGCAGAAACAAAACAGCAGCCAATCATAAAGTAACCGGCACAGAGTAGATAAGAACATAGAGGCGAAACGGTGTGATGGTTCCTTTGATGTAGACGTACCCATTCGCTGATTGGCTGCGAACAGCTCCGGGAACAGACCGTACTGTATGTGTGACTGGCTACTGTATGCTACTATAGGTTCCGACCATGTGCATGACTGTTACTTCCAATTTAAGGCGCCCGTCTAACTAGCGCTTGAACTGCGTTGCAGAGTGTTCGAAATACACGTTTTTCAACGAAACTATTAAGCGTGCGTCCAATGTGCTGATCTACGAAAATAACACACACTTCAGACGAGAGCTGTTAAGTACTTACAAATTATCACGTACGTTGGAAACATCAATTCAGAGTACTCCAAAACTGCTAAAAACGGCATTTCCAAGGCGCTGTAGCTCAAAATGCACGCATNGTTTTTCAACGAAACTATTAAGCGTGCGTCCAATGTGCTGATCTACGAAAATAACACACACTTCAGACGAGAGCTGGTAAGTACTTTCAAATTATCATGTACGTTGGAAACATCAATTCAGAGTACTCCAAAACTGCTAAAAATGGCATTTCCAAGGCGCTGTAGTTCAAAATCGTGCGTAGTCTATGTATGTTTTGATGATATCCCTCGACGTAAGAACCTTCCTAAAGACTTCCCACTAGTAAAATAATATGGTCACCACTGAAAGTCCCATAGGTACACGCAGCACGACGAGAACACTGCACGTCAGTTCAGAGCCTTGCTATTAGCAGCGATAATGTACTTGATGCGCGTGGCAGTGTCGCCCTTATCGCTCCCGCGCTTCTCGGCCTAGACGTGGGAAAATGTTCCAGTTAGACGGAGGGCTTAAATGAGATACATTTTATACTCTCTGTTAAAGCGTTGTATGTTTCGGAAAGGTACAGTCTATCCCTCTTGTCAGTAATATAATAATAATACGTTTGTTTTATATATCTATTCACCACCGCGATGCAGACGAAACACTTACCCCAAATATATATATTAGAGGACCAGTAGCAGGCGCCAGCGAGATGCAGTGTTGACCCTGAGCACACACACAGAGAACAGTGGACGGCTGGTGCACGAGTGATCGTTGAGAAAGCTGCGAGGACTATACATATCCCTTCCGAAAAACCGAATTGGAATGGTAGAGCATGATACATGTCTCCGGCAGGCTGCTAGGTAAAAGGTTGTTAGAAGGAATATGAGAAAACCTAGGTGGAATGACTGTTGTACTGAGCAGGATGGTCTTGTCTAGCACTATTTCACGTCTCATAGAGTATCTCATCACGATATTTGCATGAAAGAACAAATGATATGTTCAGCCAACGACCATCTTGGATGGTGTCATATATTTTAACGTTATTCATTTACCATATCAATGCTAATATTAGGTTCATGTTCATCACTAGGAAAAGACAATTATCAGATTTTGTCAAAGTCCAAAAGAGAATTAACATTTTTTTGTACAGTTCCAATGCACGAACTCAGTTCTCTATCGAAAGTTTTTTGAGACGACTACCAATTTAATCTAGTGCAACAGAAAGAAATATCGGTCAATCGAGTACTTGTACCTCTATAAAATTAGGCTCTCTTAGGCCATTGCAGAAACAAACAGCAGCAAATCATAAATTGCCGGCACAGAGTAGATAAGAACATAGAGACGAAACGGTGTGATGGTTCCTTTGATGTGGACGTACCCATTCGCTGATTGGCTGAGAACAGCTCCGGGAACAGACCGTACTGTATGCTACTATAGGTTCCGACTGTGTGCATACTTCCAACTTAAATGAGATACACTTAATACACTCTGTTAAAGCATCTCGTAGAGTATCTCATTACGATATTGACATGAAAGAACACATAACATGTTCAGCCGATGACCATCTTTGATGGTGTAATCTATTTTAACGTTATTCTTTATCATATCAATGCTAATATTAGGTTCACGTCCATAACTAGGAAAAGCCAATTATAAGATTTTGTCAAAGTCCGAAAGAGAATTAACATTTTTGTACAGCTCCAAGACACGAACTCAGTTCTCTATCGAAGGTTTCTTGAGACGACGACCATCTTGGATGAGGTCATAGTATTATTTTAACGTTATTCATTTATTATATCCATGCTTATAGAAGGGTTCTTGAGACGATGGCCATCTTGGATGTTGCCATAGTAATATTATTTTAGCATTAGTCATAACCAAGCTAATGCTGACGCCACCCTGCTCACTGGTAAAAAAAAGTTGGCCTTGACCTTTGAGCACTAATGTAATATGCACAAGGAAAATATTAATTTTACACCTTGACCTTTGATCACTGATGTTATATGCACGAGGAAAATAATAATTTGACCTTGACCTTGACCCCAAATTTATCACTGATGTGATATGCAGGAGGAAAATAATTTGACCTTGACCTTGACCCCAAATTGATCACTAATGAGATAGGCACGAAGAAAATAAATTGACCTTGACCTCCAGACCTTGACCTTGACATAAAAAAATCACCGACAAATCGTAATAACTTCGCAGCTTCGACGATGGCGAAGCCATCGTCGAAGCTGCGAAGTCGTCTTCAGCCGCGAAGTAATTATTTACGAGCACATCTTAAGCGGTCCGGGAATTAAGACCAACTATTTGAATAGGTTCGTATATGGCTTAAATGATCATATGATAATTTTCCTTGTCTGTGTCGATGTCTATGATATGAATTTGAAGAGTACATCTTAAACGGTTCAAAAATTACGGACCTCTATGCTTATAAGTTAGCAAAGGGCTTAAATGTCTGTGTGGTAACTATCCTTGTCTGCGTCGAGGTATATTTTATGAATTTGGTGTCTACATTTTAAACAGTTCGTGAATTATGTCCAACTATGCTTATAAGTTAGCATAGGGCTTAAATGACTATTTGGTAAGTATCCCTGTTGTCTCCAAGGCTTCTGTTACGAATTTGACGAGTATATCTTAAAAGGTTGCCAACTATGCTTATAAGTTTGCATAGGGCTTAAATGTATATTTGTTAACATTCTTCAGCTAACATGACTTGCTAGTTTCGAGAGCTTCGCGTATTTAATCAGTTAAAAAAATTAAATTAAAATAAAAATGAAATTTAAAAAAATTTAAAAAAAATCATTTTCGAAACAAATTGTGAGAGCCGCGCGTAATGACGCGCGTCTTTTTTTAGAGCCTCGCGTAGCCAATCAGCGATGAGAGCCTTGCATAGAGCCGGGCGTCTTGCGTAGCGCGCGCACCGCATGGCGCGCGCGCCTTGGAGACGTCATCGGCTGCCGCGGGAGGGAGCGCCATTTGCCCCCTGCCAGGAGCCAGGAGCCAGGTGTGCCAGAACCGGCAATTTTATACTACTTATACCATTAACAGTTCGTAGTGATTCAAATGATGTTGGCCCACGAACATTCACCAGCAACAACCGCAAATAAAGGAATTCATCATTCTTCGGATGAACTGTGTAAATACGACCAAGAGCATCAGTAGAACGCACATCCGGATGACCAGGAATCGCATCGCCTTGCTTCCGACGTTGAAATTTCTTCGATGAAGCGTTCCAAGTGTAGTAATGTGGCATCTCCGAGTCCAGCCGTTCTCGAGTTAAAAATTGTGTTACTAACTTGCCTTTGTATTATATATATATATATATATATATATATATATATATAGATGTTGTTTCATGTTAGCATTCCTTATTTATGTAAGAGGCAATACTTGAACTTCAGTTAATGTCATGTCAAAAATGTCATCCATATAAAAATGTATGAGCAAATTAATTTACATTATAATTATTTTTCTGTGAACTTTTACGATTTTTAAATAGCCTATATGTTATTCTGGGTGCAGATAAATCCAAAAAATCTAAAATCATTGAAATCGGTCCAGCCGTTATCGAGTTATAAATGGTGAAACTAACCCGACTTTGTTTTATTTATATAGATAAATAGGACACAATTTTGTTTGTATTCATGATATAAGTAGTATTGAATGATACAGGTGTATATATATATATACACTTACTGATTCCACTGCAAACACAATTTCTTTGCAAACTGTTCATAGATACCATGATTTTGCTGAACAACTTTAGATTAATAAACAGCACAAACAAAAGCTGCGACAATTATACGTTTATTGCATGTTAACTGACTTTAAAACTGTTTCCTAACAACATCACAATATCTTTTGTTGACATATCTCAGAATTATCAGCAGGCTCGATAATTTGCACATGTTAGGAATGGCCACACCAAGCTGTTGCATGCTGTTAAATAGAAGTTTACGCAAATATTTTATTTCAAATTCTTGCATGCGCCCACAGTTTTGAAAAAATGTATTTTAAAAATAATGATTGTAAAGTATCAGTAAATTTAATTGCAGTATATTTAAGAATACTTTGAGGTAATAAATGTGGGAGTTTTTAATGTAATATGTATTGTACAATTACATTTTAACATATTATTTTGCTTATCTAAACTTTTACCATCAATGAAGATATTTTTATCAACACCTCTCAAACCATATTTTTATTAAATTATTTTATTATTCCTAAACCTTTTACGGAAATATTTTCTTCCGACTGAATTGAATGCATTATGAAATGTATATAAATACTAGCGAACCGGCCCGGATTCACCCGGGTACAATTGAGTTTTACAGTGATACACTAATAAATAAATTGGTTAAAGACAATTCATTAATGTGAAAACAGAGTTATAAAATTATACTATGTTGCCCGAGGTTTTTAACTGATTAAGGCAAACACAAAAAGAAGGAAGTATTTTTTACTCGATAGCCAAGAAGTAGGGTATGGTTTTTGGAGTGTACCTGTGCAACAATCGCGTAGTTACCACATTTCCGCTTTCCAGCATCGATGTATGAAAATAAAAACGTGAGTTTCATCAAGTTGTAGCTTTACAAATAAGTGTAACTGGGTACTACTTTTTGCGCTTGACTGTGGGATTTCAATCGATCACCAAATTTAAGCAACGTTCCCAGCGGCACACGTTTGGATGGGTGACCGTTTAGTGGCATAGCATCTGAGCGCTTCCAGGCTTCGGAGGGCACGTTAATATTCGGTCCCGGTTTTCATCGATTGATAGCAGTCGTTAAATCATTTCACAGGTGGCCTGATAAACTCTGACACGAGAGGAGAAAAATAATTCTTTCACGTTCCCAGCCGATGCAGAATTATGCTTTGTTGTTATTCCACAGGAACAGTATAATTTTCCGGGATAAAAAGTATCATATGTCCTATTTCAGGAGCTAAAGTACCGACATACCAAGTTTCATCAAAATCCGTTCAGGCGTTATGGAAGTGAGTTCGGTCACGTTCGAAGCCGTTGCAGAATTACGTTTTGTTGTTATTCCTCAGGAACCGTACAATTTTCCGGGATAAAAAGTATCCTGTGTTCTATTCCAGGACCTACATAGCAAATTTCATCAAAATCCATTCTGCCGTTATCGAGTTCAGTTCGATCACGTTCCCAGGCTTTGCAGAATTAAGTTTTGTTGTTATTCTACAGGAACCGTACAATTTTCCGGGATAAAAAGTATCATATGTCCTATTTCAGGACCTAGAGTACCTACATACAAAATTTCTTTAAAATCCGTTCAGTCGTTATGGAACTAAGTGGTATGAAACATTCACACACGCACACATACACACACAAACTTTTGCATTTATAGTATAAGTAAGATTTTTCCACTGATGTTTCACATCAAGTTTGTGTATAAACAAATTATCCTATATATTAAAAATGTTTTATTAAAATCTATTATTTTAATTATGAGTTTTTTACCTATATTATTTAATATATGTGTTGTTAAAATGTAACCATTTCATTATATTTCTTTATAATCTGCTTGATGTAATTTTATAATATTTAAACGTTTCAATAAATAATACAATTCAAGAATTTTTTCAACTCTGATCGTAAGTGTTATTGCTTTAAAAAATAAGATAGTTTTGAACATTCGTATATGATATTTACATATGTTCCTTCCCAAACGATTATTTTGCTTTTCTGCGCCATAAATGTCAAAATATGGAATTATTATAGATAGAGCATACACCCCGAAATAACCTCTTCAATGATGAACACATTTAGTAAGATCGGCACCTCCAAACCATTTGACATATATAGATACAAGGATTGATAATTTGAATCAGTTCATTCTTACAAAAAAATTTTGTTGTTTATCTTTTAAGATATTTGTTCTTGTATACACTGCTGACCAATAAATTTTTAACTCCAATAAAGATGTGAGGTATGAAAACCAGATTGGCAGTACTCGTACCCAGGTGACATGATCACTCTTGCAGCTCAGTATGAAGTACAGAACATGGCAAATCAATACTGCGTGGCTCCATTACAGACGGCAAAAACTGCCGCTACACGATGTGGCAATGACAAGATGATACTTTATATGTCCGTTTCCGGTATCTCCGCGCATGCTGCTTCAATGCATGCAATAAGTTCATCCTTTGGGGCAGCAGATGTTTTGTGGCAGTCAAGTCGTCGTCCGCCATGGACCACACGTATTCGATGAGCGAGAGATTCGGTGAACGCACAGGCCAAGGAAGCGGTGTGACATGGGGTCATCCAGGAATCGTCGGACGATGTGTGCCACAAGTGGTCGCACATTGTCCTGTTGGTGCAGGGCCCCAGGCTGGCCCTGAAGATAGGGGACAAGAACAGGCTCCAACATTTCCACGATAAAAAATTTGTTGGTCATTGTACCTTCGATGCTGACATGACGCGAGCGAGACTGGAATCCGATGGGAAACCACGCCATAACTACAGGTGGTGGGTGGGTATGAGGTAGCATAATGCAGGACTTGGCCAGTTATGCATCACAGTGGCGCCCGACATGGATGAGATTATTGTGGTACTGCAAGAAAAAGCAGGATTCGTCGGAGAAGAAGCTGGCATGCTATTCTTCCATCCAGGCCAGATGTTCCATGCACCATTGCAGCTGCAGNGGGATTCGTCGGAGAAGAAGCTGGCATGCTATTCTTCCATCCAGGCCAGATGTTCCATGCACCATTGCAGCTGCAGGCACTGGTGGTGAATAGTCTGTGGCACCCACAGTAATGGGCGTCTGGACAAGAGTCCCTAATGCTGGTGATGGTGATGAACCATAACTGTGGGCACAAATTGATTTGTCACATGCCTGAATTCCTGAGCGAGTGGGTTTGATGTGGATGTATGGTCTATAATCGCCACGCCCACCAGATGTCTGTCCACGTGCTTGTTGGTGCGACGGGGTGGTTGGTGCGACGGGGCTCTTGGCTTCCTAAATGCCACTCACCCCTTCCCTCCACAACCCACTGATCCCATATCCGCTTAACTGTGGGTGCATTTCTTCCAACAAGTGAACCAATTTCGTGGTAGGATAATCCACAACCCAGACAGGCCACTATTCTCCCATGGACAAAGGCGGAAAATTGTTCATATGTTTTTGTTGTTCTTCGATATGTCATGCTCACTCTGTGCACACGAATGAAAAATTAAAAACGAAAATTGCAATAAATGTTTAATAATTAATTCAAAATGCATGGATTAATTACTTTATGGTGCCTTTTGTAAGAAAGAAAGGTTAACATCATATGATTATGTTGTAAGTGGACTGTATTCATTCGTCCTTAGTAGTAAATGATCAACTGAATCGAGAGTCNAACATCATATGATTATGTTGTAAGTGGACTGTATTCATTCGTCCTTAGTAGTAAATGATCAACTGAATCGAGAGTCCAGCCTAAACTGTTCTCCACCATTTGTTCTTCTTCGCAACATATCTTCTTAATACTCCCTTCAAAATTGTCTTCCAAATTACATACACTTAAAACAGAAATATTCGGGATCTGGAACGCTCTTCTACAATTATCATTCTGGTGAGGTTATGTTCAGGGTAGTTATATTCCAAAATCAGATAAAATTTTAAATATGCGTGGTTTTCTATCTACTCTGTAAAAAAAGCAGATGTCTTTTTCCTTTGGAGATGAATTCCTCATTGCAGTGTCTGTCTTCACAATACCAATGAAAGCTAATTCCTTCAGCCCGAAACCATAAGAATTTGGTGCGCCTAGAATATGGACTGGTTTTCTAGCCAGAATTATCACTGGTCGACANTAGAATATGGACTGGTTTTCTAGCCATAATTATCACTGGTCGACTTTATGACGAAATGTCTCACAACACATATTTTCCTCGTGTTATGTTGTATTGTAAACTTTGAATGAGGGTCCACAACTACGACAGCCAAAAGTAATATAAACCCAGTCTGCTTTTTTCACACATTGTTACCCCATACACAACATTGTGCATTGATACTTCTACTGAATATCTGACCACAGTAACAGCAAATATCTTGGAATTTGTGCCAAATTTTTTAAATACTGACACATAGGAGTTCAAGGAATTTACTTTACTAATTATGGTGGGGAATACGCAAACAAATCCTCCTGGTCCAGCAGTTAGCAGTCGACTTTATTCACTACTACTTTTCCATTGGTTATTAATTCGGTCAATCTGTCACGCCCTTCCACTACCATCTAATAATTAGTTTTACGTCATACCAGACCCCTTACTAACCATTCCCTTTCCTGTAATCCCAATACCATCCCTAGAATCAAAGCATTTGCCTACAATGCTGCACTGATAACTCATATTCTCAGTACAATCAACTAAAGTGCGCTGGTTTAAAAAAACCAATGTCGAAAGTTACATTTTTTATATAAAACTTATTTCCTAAAAGTAATGTGTTGTAAATTAAATTTGAATAAAAACAATATAAATTATATGATAAAAAATAAATAATACTTAAGTAAACCAAGTTTATTATTTCATGGCATGTAAACAACCAGCCAGTATTGACTGTTACCAGGATTGACTTCTACCAGGACTGACACCTACCAGGACTGACTGCTGCCTGGATGGACTCCCCTCGAGTCTAAATACTGCTGAGACTGACTCCTGCCATGTCTTACTTCTGCCAATGCTTGCCACTGACAAGACTTTAATCGTTTCTTCAATAACGATCTACCTCGAAGACATGGTTATATCCATTTATATACACTGAAGAGCCAAAAATCTGGTACACCTGCCTAATATCGTGTAGAGCCCCCGCGAGCACATAGAAGTGCCGCAAGACGACGTGGCATGGACTCGACTAATGTGTGAAGGTATGCAGGAGGCAATTCACACCATGAATCCTGCAGGGCAGTCCACAAATCCATAGGAGTGCGAGGCGGTGGAGATCTCTTCTGAACAGCACATTGCAAGGCATCCTAGATATGCTCAATAATGGTCATGTCTGGTGATTTAGGTAGCCAATGGAAGTGTCTAAAGTTAGAAGAGTGTTCCTGGAGCAACTCGGTAGCAACTCTCGACGTGTGGGGTGTTGCATTGTCCTGCTGGAATTGTCCACGTCCGTCGGAATGCACAATG
>NQII01000237.1:971831-1003077 GCA_002778355.1 Clitarchus hookeri | reverse complement strand
TTTTTTCAAATGGTGATTTTCAAAAGTTTCTTCCCGTCGTGAACCGACTATAGTTTAATAAATTCCGAAACACGGGGCAAGATGACGAGCTCGTCATCGTCCCCTCTTCATCTTGCCCCGGACTGCCTGTTTAAAAATATTCGTTTTCATTGCCATGAAGGAAGGCGATTAATTGACATTTATTCATGGTAATAGGTAGTATTTAACCTAAGTTACTCATAAATATTAAAGAGAAACGAAATATCTTACCTGTATCTGTAGCAGAGCTTATTTACGCATGCATCGAAGTTATATCGTGGCAGCCGTAAACAATCAAAGCTTCACAACTAACACAAAAATGGCGATTTCAGCGTGTCTATACTATTTTTTAACGAACGGCCGACAGAAGAGCCAGTAGTGTCTGGTTGATGCTGCCACCTAGTGGAAAACTGAACAAATAAGACATTCGTCATCTTGCCCCGCTCTTCATCTTGCCCCGGTCTCCCCTAATTATTATGTTACAACCCTTAAAAAAAACCATCCTGATAAAAAAACACCATGATTAGCATTGTACAAAGGCATTTAAGTCCCTGAATAATGCTCTTTTTAATGTAGGCCTACATGATGTCGAGGACAGTGATAATAAGAGAATAATTAATGTATTTCGNTGAATAATGCTCTTTTTAATGTAGGCCTACATGATGTCGAGGACAGTGATAATAAGAGAATAATTAATGTATTTCGCAAGGAAGAACATATAGTGACAGAGATATCAGGCTGGACTCTCGATTCAGTTGATCATTTACAACTAAGGGCGAATGTATACGCCCAAATACAACCTAAACATGTGATGATTACCTATTGTTACCCACAAAAGGCATCCTAAAGAAATGTTATATTTATATTGTACATATCAATGTATATATACACTTAAGTAAATAAAAATACATTATAAAATATATTTTTATTTCAAAAAACAGTGTCGAAAGTTACCAGTTTGAGATAAAATTGATTTCGTAAAACTGCTGTTTTTTAAATAAAATTCGAATAAAAAAACTATTTAAATTATATAAATAAAAAAACGATAAATTAATTCACTGGTTTGCATACTAAGTGGGTTAAAACAAACTTGGAGTTGTTTGGGTCGTGTCGTCATTTGGAATAAATAGACATCACCTCACTTTAGACGAAAGGTTTGAAAATGGTCATGTGCGCTCTCTGATAGCAGATGCTATAAACACAAGTTATTAGCATACTTTAGTGGGCTGTACTGAATATATGAGTTACCAGCGCAGTCTATTGGCAGCATGCTGAGCCAAGGATGGTAGTTGATGCAGTTCACGGCGCCGACTCCAAGCTCTTGTCGCCCATCGCGCGCCATCTGTCTGCCGCAGTTACGACCATGCCGGCTGCCGTAACAGGCCGCCTGCTAACTTGCCGCAGGCCACGTCTGCACTCGCAACACAACACGAGTTAGGCTGCCTTCCAAACATGCCACATGGAGTAACTNCTTGCCGCAGGCCACGTCTGCACTCGCAACACAACACGAGTTAGGCTGCCTTCCAAACATGCCACATGGAGTAACTATTAATTACGTCAATCAATGAGTGCAGTGACTACTGTTCAATTACGTTCCCAGATTGTGTTTCACAGAAAAATGAATTTGACGAGGGGCTTAACCCGTTTGCGAGCTAGGTAGTGTGTGAAGTTAAGGTCACACGGGTGACCAGCCCACGAAATCTAGAAAGCACAGTGCAAATACACATATAGATTCACATTCAGGGCAATAAATGTATACTATTGTGTGAAACTCAGGCCATATTACAGCCGATAATATTACATAAGCATAACCCATCTTTGACCCAAATGNTATACTATTGTGTGAAACTCAGGCCATATTACAGCCGATAATATTACATAAGCATAACCCATCTTTGACCCAAATGGTATATGCTGCCACCGGAAAATTGACGACGTAAACTTTCCATCAACCAAACATTGCATTAATATTTCTAGCCGTGTTCGGCTTCATTATGTATAATTTACTGGTAAAAGTTATTAGTGATGTTTTGTGTGTTTTCCAGTAGACAGTGCAATCATGCATATTAGCATTAACTCATGTAACATCACTGCAAAGTGAGCTAGACACATGCAACAGCTTAATTTGGTTAAATTAAAAAGGGTATAAGTCTGTAGGCATAAATATGTAATATCATTCATCATCATCTTTGTTTCATCCAGGGGATTTGTGTTTTGACGGGCCGTGCCAACCGCATCTGAGTCTAGCTGTAGCGAGTGTAGAGAGTGGAATGCGAACGCGATTCAGGTGAACTTCATATTTCGTAACCAATTACTTAGTATGCCAATTGCGTAATTAGTTGCTTACTGGAACTGTGAGTTTGTAAAAGGTGCCGTGGTGTAGTGGTCAGACAACTCGCCTCCCACCTGGGCGAACCATGTTCCTTACCCGGGTCGCTCCCGGATTTTCGCATGTGGGGGTCGTGCCAGACGGTGCTACTGATCGGCAGGTTTTCTCGGGGATCTCCCATTTACTCCACCCTTGCATTCTGACCCCACTCCATACTCCCCTTGTTTCACCCTACTCTGCGCTCAAGTCCTCGCTGTTAAGAGCCGCCCAAATCTCTCATATCCACTCAACTCATACAGACACATCCAACAATATTACTCTTGTTGCCATTCTCTTCACAAAATAGAGATGGAAATTTTTGCTGTTGGTTTCCGCCCCCAAACTGTGCTATAAACGCCATTTTATTTCCAATATGTGCGGACTATAAACAAACGCTGCTTCACTGAGTGCCGACTTATACCATTCCCGAAAAAACTTGAATCACTATAAGGTATGTTACAAAAGCAGAGACAAGAAGACAGGCTGAAAATTCGTGTCCGTGGAATGAAATTTAACTTCCTAACCGTCCAGACGAATGTGCATGCCCATGCAAGGATTAGAGAGACTGTGGCACCACCTCCAATGACGTCGCCGTGCTTCTCATACACCACGATATGTTTGTTTCTAATTTCATTACAATATGACCAATGTTATGATATTTTTGAACGAACACCAGGGGCCCAGAGCGAGTGGAACTCTCTGTACTATTGTAGAGTATGTAGTTTCTGTACTAATATTGTCAATATTTGCATTTTTATGGTTAAATTTATTTTTGAACTTGTTGTCCACATTTAAAAAAATTAATATCATCACAGAAAATAAAATAGAGGATTAAATTTGCTTTTATCGCAATCTGCTAAGCGGCATTTTAAAAAAAGGATGTTGTATTTCAACACTCTTTACCTGTAATTTTAACACTCGCAATATGTATTAATCGATTTTTTGTTTTGGGAATTGAGACGAATTTCTGGAAGCTACATATGGTGATAAAAGCTGGTGCCCTCGTGATCTTCCTGTATACATTCTCAGGATAAATTGGTCTCCGCCACAACAGTATCAAAGAAATTTAGGCTGTTATTAACCTACTTTTAATGATAACTCAACAAACTATGAAGAAATACCTAGCAAACATGAAGCGACCAATGTTTAGTAGATCAAATACTCATGTAAAGTTACTGTGCACAGTGCGACATAATTTCAACCTGTTTCACAAATTAATTGGTTCCACATATTACGACAGTGTACATTTGGTGCTATCTTACAAAATGATGGACAGAAGTTTGTGTGTTTGCATATTTGATGCTTCTAATAAATAATTTCAGCATACAAAGTTTAGTCGAAATTGGTAAAATGGTATGGTAGATACCTATAGCAAATAAACTCAAATACTTAAACGGCCATCATTTTGAAAGTAATTGCATTATCCATTTCAATTGCACATTTTTACATGGCCTACAATAGCCTTTTTAAATACAAAATTTGGCGAGAATCTGTTCGAGTAGTTTTCGAAATATAATGTAGACTAAATCTTTATTTGTTCATGTAGTGCTATCTTCCAAGACGGCACACCAATAACAATATCCATCTCTAAAATAAATTATTATATTATGCACTGTTAGCAAACAAAATTTGGTTTAAATCGGTTAAATGGTTCCCGAGATATGACAGAGCGCCCTAAATGTAAAATTGTTGCCAATTTTTTAATAAACACCCTACGTGGTCAAAAACTTTAAAAGTTGGATGTACTTACTAAGTACTGTATGCGTAACGAGTTTGGTGAAATTATATTCAACATTAAAAAGTTTTTAGAGGAAAACACACACAGAGCCACAATACTTATACATACACACATAGAGGAAAGTAATCGCATAANAAAAAGTTTTTAGAGGAAAACACACACAGAGCCACAATACTTATACATACACACATAGAGGAAAGTAATCGCATAAGCCTCTCTGTCCTTCAATCTTAAAAGTAAGTAATTACAGACAACAAAATTAACTTATGTGGGGAAAAAAATTGTATTATTTTCTAAGCCATAAGAGAAAATTTANAAGTAAGTAATTACAGACAACAAAATTAACTTATGTGGGGAAAAAAATTGTATTATTTTCTAAGCCATAAGAGAAAATTTAATTTTCAATAAAATTCGATTAGGACATTTATTTTTCTTTGTGGTTGTATATCACTCACCATATACACTATATTTATACGTGCTGGGCATTGAATGACTACCTAATTCCATGGCCACTGAATGAAAAAAAAATTTTAATAAAAGTTATAAAGTATTTGATGATTAGTAAATAACATTGTAGTCGTCATTTCTATGTATCGATTANAAAATTTTAATAAAAGTTATAAAGTATTTGATGATTAGTAAATAACATTGTAGTCGTCATTTCTATGTATCGATTAATAAAATTTCGCATTTTCTTGCGATTTATTTATGTTGCATTTTAATTGCGTTGAAAACATATACACTTTCCAAGTGTCACCTGAAAGCACAATTGTCAATATTTCCTTCCGAAGACCAGTCCATCCAAAGCGATTCTAAACATGTTATAATAAGAATACAAAATAGCATCGGTCAGTTAAAGTTGAAGGACATGCATTTGCATACATCTAAACACTCATGAGTAGATGAAATAGAAACACCTGTCATGCTGACGAAATAGTGCTGTGGTTTCATCTGTGGAATGGAATAGTGCATAACAACGCATGACTGGGTAGTTGTCAGAACTTATATCGACCATCTGAGTAAGAGTTTAGCAGAGAATGGGGAAGAAACATTATCTCAGCCCGTTTGACCGTGGCCAGATCGCTGAAGGCAGATGAATGTATAGGACACTCCATCTCCGACGTCGTGTAGAGACTGAAATTTCAAGAGTGTACTGTGATTTCATGTATTCGTGTAAAGCCACCACCGCCAGAGATAACTGCCGTGGCACACAATGTACTAAAGACAGGGATCGCTGTCGGCTAGCTTGGTTGGTAACAAAACAGTGCAGCAAATCACTCNTGGCACACAATGTACTAAAGACAGGGATCGCTGTCGGCTAGCTTGGTTGGTAACAAAACAGTGCAGCAAATCACTCCCCAATACAATGATGTGCCGCAACCAGTTGTATGCAGTCATAAAATCCAGAATNGTGGCACGCAATGTACTAAAGACAGGGATCGCTGTCGGCTAGCTTGGTTGGTAACAAAACAGTGCAGCAAATCACTCGCCAATACAATGATGTACCAGTTGTATGCAGTCATAAAATCCAGAATCATCTCCTCTCTATGGTGTAAAGAAGCCACCACCCCACTGGTGTGCCAATGCTAACCACACGTCACAATGCTCTACGATTAATGTGGGTGCGGGAACACACCCATTGGACCCTCGGTGCATCGAAAAAGGTCGCCTGGATGGATGTGTCGAGGTGCATGTAGCAACATGCCGATGGCAAGGTTCGAGTGCATCGTCAAGCACATGAAGCAACGGATCCCTCGTGTCAGCAGGGTGCAGTTCAGGTCAGTGGTGATGGTATCCTCATATGGGGACTGTTTACATTAGATGGAATGGGTCCCCTGGTACATGTACCATCGTCCCTCCCCGGCGAACCCCACAGGGGCCTGCTAGCAGGTCATGTGAACACATTTATACACCTAAAGCACTGCAGGAGACCTGTATCTACATCAATACATTTGCAGTGGGGGCTAGATATTCGCTAGGCATTCATCCAGAATACCGAGGGAACATCTCTGCTCATCGCTATATGCATCGTCCAAGACCAAAATAAGTAATCATACCAACCATGATGACAATTTCATACGCTAGTGCATGCTTGTCAATAGCAAGTCTATGTGTGGGGTGACTTGAGAACAACTTTAAAAAAATACTTTAATTATTGATTATATTTTCAGGCACATTTGTGCTTTTTTTCCCTCACATCCCTTTTTAAATTACAATAATATATAAACACTGATTTAATATATGTGCATTGAAATGCACTTTTCCCACGGTTGGGTAAAATAGAATATTTAAAATTACATTTAAACTTCGAAATAAACTGACGTTATTTTACGGCAAGGAAACAAAATGGCGATACAGATATAAGCTACAGTGTTTTTACATAACTTTAACAACGTTAAAAGTAGATATGAAATGAGAGCGCGGGAAAGGTATCATGCATCAGGAGTCAGAAGCCGCCAGCCATGAAATCACAGACGGAGCTCGCGGCTTGCGGCCGGAGGCCTGGGACGGCCATGTTATCGACAAAATTGCTGTTTCACACCAAAAATAACATCCGAAATTAATAATCAAATAATAACTTTTTTCACCAAAAAATTTCTAAAAAAATGGGAATATGAAGAAAGTGGATCAGAAGTTCCTTGAAGCAAGAGCCGAAAAATCATCAGGCGGACAAGAGTATTAGAGGCTATTAGCATAATAAGTCACTTAACCTTCAGAGCAGTAGAGGAGGATTCGCGACTCCGAATCAGGTCCAGCTAGATCAGCAGACCTGCCCACCCTTCCCCGATCATCATCCTGCACCTGCCATGTCGACGCCTCGCTGCCTCCCCCACCCCTACACTTCACCAGTATTCAGCCACACNCACAGGGGCCTGCTAGCAGGTCATGTGAACACATTTATACACCTAAAGCACTGCAGGAGACCTGTATCTACATCAAGACATTTGCAGTGGGGGCTAGATATTCGCTAGGCATTCATCCAGAATACCGAGGGAACATCTCTGCTCATCGCTATATGCATCGTCCAAGACCAAAATAAGTAATCATCAGCTAGATCAGCAGACCTGCCCACCCTTCCCCGATCATCATCCTGCACCTGCCATGTCGACGCCTCGCTACCTCCCCCACCCCTACACTTCACCAGTATTCAGCCACACCTCACCCCCTGGTAATTATAATAAAAAAACTCAAAAATCAAACAATCTAAAAAATCGAAGACAATATAATGTTACCCTACCCCTCGCTAATCCTACCACCCTCACCAGATCCCCTCATCCTGTGTTGGAGGTTATTATAAAATCGCACAAATTGCAAAATTGATTCTAAAAATCAACGAACATATAATATTAACCTCACACACACCACACCACCCTAACCAACCCCCTCCCATACTACATACCCAAATAAAAAATTCAAGAACAGTAAAAAAAAATTAAAATAAAAAATTGTAAAATATAGAATGAAACTAATAAAACTTTAGGAGCATATGTCACTGGTTCAGGCAACCATGATGGTTTTTGCTGGTGACCTTGACTTCAATTACCTTGATCTCAAAAAATCGTGAAAACAATATTAAAATTGAAAGAAACTAATAAAAAGTATAGAAACATATTACATCACTGACTCCGACACTCGTGTTGGATGCCGGTGGCCTTGACCTTGACCTCAATAACTTTTAAAACAAAAAGGAAGGGGGAAAATGGTAAAAAAATGAAAGAAACTAATAACAGTTTAGGAACATAATACATCACTGACTCCGAAATCCATGGTGGATGCCGGTGGCATTGACCTTGACTCCAATGACATTACACTCAAAAAATTTCGAAAAATATTGTAAACATCGAAATAAAATAATTAACGTTTAGGAACATTTTACATTACAGACTCCGACACCCAGGTTGGATGCTGATGGCATTGACCTTGACCCCAATGAATTTGAATGCGAAAAATCGAGAACAATGTTGAAGAAAACCGAAAGAAACTAATTGAAATTTAGGAACATATTACATCACTGACTCCGACACCCATGCTGGATGCTGGTGGTCTTAACCTTAAACTCAATGACCGTTAACACGAAAAAACGAGAAAAAATGGTAAAAATCTAATTAATTAAAAGTAAATGGACGAACATATTACATCACTGACTCCGACCCACGTGTTGACTCTAACCACGACCTCAGTGACCTTCAAAACACAAACTGAAAAAAACACAAAAATCGAAAGGAAACAAATCTTTTGTAAAAATCGACGAATATATTACCTCACTGATTACGACCCTCGTGTTGAATGTCGGTGACTTTTACCTTCACCCTATTCACCTTTAACTCGCAAAAAATCAAGCGAAAATCGCCAAAAACTTAAAAGGAACAAACATTAAAGAACATCGAGGAAAAAATTACATACTTATTACAACAAACCAAGTTGAATGTGTGAGACACTGAGGGTTTGNATTAAAGAACATCGAGGAAAAAATTACATACTTATTACAACAAACCAAGTTGAATGTGTGAGACACTGAGGGTTTGTTTCTCGTAAATATGGCAGAGCACAGCCACTATATATTACAGCAATCAGCAGCAGACTGAACCCCAAACTCTATATTTCATTGCCTTATAGCCTACGAAACTTCCGACTAACAAAGATAATTATTGACTTTACATAACACATTTACCTCCCCCCCCATGCTCAAGACCATTACATGTCCCGTCTCTCCACTTCCCTCGTCATATACTCACTATAGCACGACCTCCCCCTGCACATAAAATATTTATGTCATCAACCCAACCACCCGACTCTGGCCTCCCAATAACTCGCCATAGCTCGTCCCCCTCACCTGCCACCATCACCATCAACCATCCACACGAAACTTCAACCCCANATTAAAGAACATCGAGGAAAAAATTACATACTTATTACAACAAACCAAGTTGAATGTGTGAGACACTGAGGGTTTGATTCTCGTAAATATGGCAGAGCACAGCCAGTATATATTACAGCAATCAGCAGCAGACTGAACCCCAAACTCTATATTTCATTGCCTTATAGCCTACGAAACTTCCGACTAACAAAGATAATTATTGACTTTACATAACACATTTACCTCCCCCCATGCTCAAGACCATTACATGTCCCGTCTCTCCACTTCCCTCGTCATATACTCACTATAGCACGACCTCCCCCTGCACATAAAATATTTATGTCATCAACCCAACCACCCGACTCTGTCCTACCAATAACTCGCCATAGCTCGTCCCCCTCACCTGCCACCATCACCATCAACCATCCACACGAAACTTCAACCCCANCCCAATAACTCGCCATAGCTCGTCCCCCTCACCTGCCACCATCACCATCAACCATCCACACGAAACTTCAACCCCATTCACTGCCCGAACACCCAGCTGGTTCCTGAAGAGACGTAATCCTACCCAAGACTAGCTCCTGACGAGATAAGTTGCTGCAAAACTGGCTAGACCGACTGTCAAGACCAACCTGCCATACCAACTACCTATACAAACGATGATAGACATCACAAAAAAAGTGTCTATTAAGAGACTCGTGGCTAATTTCTTCGCACAAAATTCGCAAAATTTTCGGAAAGCATTTCTACCACAGCTGACATACTATACTAACTTACCAAGCCCACTGACCAGGCCAACCAACAAGTTGCGAAACATTCCTCAAAAATATTCCCCTCATTTCATTCGTTCGCCGTATAGAACTAATCCATTTGAAATGACCCGAGTAAGACAAATATACTTCAGATTGAACCATAGCCCTTTTCCTGCACACACTCATATAGATTTGATCTTAAACACCCTATCGCAATCGATTGTTTACACCACTGAATTAGTAAGTCTTTCATAGAACCAGCAGGGACTGTAAAGTAAACACACATTATTATGTATATATAAATTTCATTTATTTACTAATTATATAGATTCCATAATTTTAATTTTTTTGTATATTCGAATTTTACATTTCTCAGGTGTTTGCAGATCATGGATAGAAATCAGTAGAATGAAATATAAAGAGTTGAGGCAACTGAATCTTGGCTGGGCAGCTAGAAGCCATGGCAACCATCTTGGTGTGCTAATGCCACAGCGACCTCTTGCTCAGTCTTTGCTCGCCAATGGTGTCCATCTTGTTTTCTTCCTTGGAATTTCTCTTTTTCCCCTATTCCCAACCTCCTGCTATATCACTCCACCTTGGTTTATTCATGCTCTATATTTCCATTTGGTATTTCATGCTCTGTCATTCCATATTGGTTCTTTAATGCTCTATCATTCCTTCTTGTCTCTCTTCCACCACTTTTCTCTCTCTTGCCTTCTACACCCTCCATCTTGGATGTTCCCTCGTCGGTATCTTCTGTATGAATCCATTTTTAATTCACTCACCCACCAACAGTCGTCTGCTGTAGGTGACCATCTTTAATTCTCGCGCCCGCCACTAGAGTGTGTGTGTACTGATCACGAGTTCTATTGTTCGCAGCTAGGAGTGCTAGAATCGTAGTTGGTAATCACATGAGCTGCAGGAGTGCGCTAATATCGGGGAGTTTAGTTCTATCGCTAGCTGCTAGGAGTGCTGGAATTTGTTTAGTTGGTTGTAGTTACTGAACTCAGAAAATGCCGGAGGCGTGCAGGATGATTCCCGCAGAACTTGGGTCGACAGTCGAGCATCCTGACCACAAGACTACGAAGTCATCTAGGAAAGGAAGGTGTTTAATGTCGAATGCATATAGAAATAGCCATCCCGTCACTCGGAAAAAATTTGGACAGGCCGCGATTTTATATAAAAGTAGTATATATAAAAAACTGCAGGCCCCACACACATGCTCACACCTACGTATATATANGCCGCGATTTTATATAAAAGTAGTATATATAAAAAACTGCAGGCCCCACACACATGCTCACACCTACGTATATATACATGTATACTCCCTAAGTGCCGACCCCTAAGTGCTGACACCAAAGTCTGTATATCCAACTTGTATGTGNTATATATACATGTATACTCCCTAAGTGCCGACCCCTAAGTGCTGACACCAAAGTCTGTATATCCAACTTGTATGTGTATTCAACACGTCACAGAGCGAGGCTGGCCAACAAACGCAAGCCTAGTTGTCACACTGTGTGTGCATCAAGTTTTCCCTGAGCCGACTTATAAGCATAGATTGCTGTAATTACCGAACTGTTTAAGTTACAGCCACCATATTCATAATAAATGCATCACCCCCGATGTTGAAGAGGACCACCGGTTCAAGTATGCCATATTGCCATAAGCCGACTTATAAACATAGTTGGGTATATTTTGCGAACTGTTTAAGACACAGCCACCAAATTCATATCATAANCATAAGCCGACTTATAAACATAGTTGGGTATATTTTGCGAACTGTTTAAGACACAGCCACCAAATTCATATCATAAGCATCACTTCCGATGATGAACGAGGTTGCAGTTTCAAGTACCCCTTAAGCCCTTGTACAAGCATAGCTGGCTAACATTTTACACCCACAGGAGCTATAGTCACCAAATTCATTACACAGGCATCACCTCCGATAACAAACAGGATGGTAGGGTCAAGTATGCTTTAAGCTCTCTTATAATCATATTGGCCCAACATTTCCCACCCACCGAAGCTGCGGCCCGCAAATTCATATCCCAATCACCTCTTATCACATCGAACATGGCGTGAGGTCAATTATGCCTTANTACCAATCACCTCTTATCACATCGAACATGGCGTGAGGTCAATTATGCCTTAAGCATCCCTATAAGTATATAAGTCTGCCATATCCTATCTACTAAAGCCAGAGTCTTTTAATTTATTGACATACATCCGACTACAATCAAGGATATGAGGACAAGTAGGTATTAAGCCCTCTTATAGGCTCAGTTAGGAAGCATTTCCAAACATTTTAAGTTCAGGAACATGTATGTAACAACAATCCACACATTTAAGATAATAGCCGTACATATATATGTGTGCATCGCAAAGTAAACGATGCATGTAGGAGTGTAGGGTCTGATAAAGCACACATATGCGNTATGCTTTAAGCTCTCTTATAATCATATTGGCCCAACATTTCCCACCCACCGAAGCTGCGGCCCGCAAATTCATATCCCAATCACCTCTTATCACATCGAACATGGCGTGAGGTCAATTATGCCTTAAGCATCCCTATAAGTATAGAAGTCTGCCATATCCTATCTACTAAAGCCAGAGTCGTTTAATTTATTGACATACATCCGACTACAATCAAGGATATGAGGACAAGTAGGTATTAAGCCCTCTTATAGGCTCAGTTAGGAAGCATTTCCAAACATTTTAAGTTCAGGAACATGTATGTAACAACAATCCACACATTTAAGATAATAGCAGTACATATATATGTGTGCATCGCAAAGTAAACGATGCATGTAGGAGTGTAGGGTCTGATAAAGCACACATATGCGTCGGTCTGCACAAATTCAACAATCGCCAACCGCCCCTTTGTCGTCCGCTACTGTAGATGTCTACCAACTCGGATCCCCTCAGTGAAAGCTAACCGCCCTTCGCCAACCAACATTTATGATTTACACTGGAGAGCAAAAAAACTGGTATAGGCGTGCGTATGCAAATAACAGAGGTATGGAACCATACAGAGTAACGCGATGCGGTCGGCAGTGCCTATATAAGACAACCATCGTCTGGCAAAGTTGCTAGATCGGTTACTGCTGCTACAATGGCAGGTTATCAAGATTTAAGTGAGTTTGAACGTGTTGTTATAGTCGGTGCACAAGAGATGGGACACAGCATCTCCAAGGCAGAGATAAAATTTGGATTTTCGGGTAGGACCATTTCACGAGTGTACCGTGAATATTGGGAATCCGGTAAAACATCAAATCTTTTACATCACTGCGTCCGGAAAAAGATCGTGAACGAACGAGACAAGCGACGAATAACGAGAATCATTAAACGTGATAGACGTGCAACCTTTTCTCAAATTGGCGCATATTTCAATGCTGGGGCATCAACAAGTGCCAGCGTTCGAACTATTCAACTGACCATTATTGATATGGGCTTTCGGAGCCGAAGGCCCACTCGTGTACCATTGTTGACTGCACGACGCAACGCTTTACGCCTCGCCTGCGCCCGCTAACACCGCCATTCGACTGTTGATGACTGGAAACACGTTGCCTGGTCTGACGAGTCTCGTTTCCAATTGTATCGGGTGGATGGACATGTATGGGTATGGAGACATCCTCATGAATCCATGGACCCTATATGTCAACGGGGGACTGTTCAAGCTGGTGGAGGCTCTGTCATGGTATGGGCCGTGTGCAGTTGGCGTGAAATGGGACCCCTAATATCTCTAGATACGACTCTGACAGGTGACAGATATNGGGGACTGTTCAAGCTGGTGGAGGCTCTGTCATGGTATGGGCCGTGTGCAGTTGGCGTGAAATGGGACCCCTAATATGTCTAGATACGACTCTGACAGGTGACAGATATGTAAGCATCCTGTCCGATCACCTGCACCCATTCATGTCCATTCTGCATTCCGACGGACGTGGACAATTCCAGCAGGACAATTCGACACCCCACACGTTGAGAGTTGCTACCGAGTGGCTCCAGGGACATTCTTCTAACTTTAGACACTTCCATTGGCTACCTAAATCACCAGGCATGCACATTATTGAGCATATCTGGGATGCCTTGCAATGTGCTGTTCAGAAGAGATCTCCACCGCCTCGCATTCCTATGGATTTGTGGACTGCCCTGCAGGATTCATGGTGTGAATTGCCTCCTGCATACCTTCAGACATTGCGGCACTTCTGCGAGCTCGCGGGGGCCCTACACGATATTAGGCAGGTGTATCAGTTTTTTTGGTACTCCAGTGTATATATAAATGCAAGAATAAACACATGAATAAACATTAGCAAAGGCAACAAGCAACAAACATTTATATGCAAAAACACATGGTATAAACAAATTTGCTGCGAGCATGTTATACGAAGTCTTAGTTATGGTAATACACATACATAGTAATATAAATAATCACAGTCTGTCCAACACAAAGGCCGACGGCCCGAGGCATCGGTAGCAGGGGTAACCCTTAATAACCAGCTGTACATTGAAAAAAAAATTAAGAGGTATACAATTGCATTGATAACAATACATATGTGGNAACCCTTAATAACCAGCTGTACATTGAAAAAAAAATTAAGAGGTATACAATTGCATTGATAACAATACATATGTGGTCGCAGGTCACATTAAAACATGTATATGTTAATACAAATAAACACCATCAGCCTAACAAGAGAGTCGGGGGAACCGAATATAAAATATATGAAACCATCCTGTACATGAAAAAACAGTCATGTAACAAACAAAAAATACTGACATATACACAAGTACATCACAAGCATGATGGCATAACAAGTCACAATATAAAAAATATACCCGATGGAACCACAGTCAATATTAGTGACATCAATGTTGCGCCAAGAAGTTGAGTAAATGCTCAGTGACATGAGTAAGAACGAGTGATCACAAGGAGCAGTTTCAAAAATGAATGCAACGAAGCAAGTGTGTTACACATTACTCGACTTGTAATGACTGTGTTCCTTTGCCTGCCACGAAACAACATACATTCAAAGGATAAGTCTCGCAAGAGAGACGACACTATTACATGTTTATGTAAACAAATATAAAAAATAATAATAAAAACAAATAGTAATGAGTATTTACCAATCACTGCATATTGCTAGAGCATCAAGTGCTGTACATCAAATTAGTCTAAAAAATATACNGTAATGAGTATCTACCAATCACTGCATATTGCTAGAGCATCAAGTGCTGTACATCAAATTAGTCTAAAAAATATACTTTTGCGAAGCAGAGAAGCACAGGAGCGATAAGAATAACACTGATACACACTGATGCAAAGAGATTTAAAGATAAAATGCAATGGAAAAANCACACTGATGCAAAGAGATTTAAAGATAAAATGCAATGGAAAATTTTTATAAGGACTTACCAGCCTTCGCCATTGCATATTACACATGCGACTGCTGCTGTACACTGTGTTAGACGATGCTAGACAAGACCACGCTATCCTGGTTAGTAAAACAGAATAGAAAATGACATCCTTACGAACCGATTGAAACGAAACCTTCACATTCAGAGAACAGCCAACACTCACAACACTAGCAGCGGAACGCATCTGACCCGTCCACTGTTGTGCGATCAGATAAAATCTTGAGAATCTGTAAGGCAGCCTAAGTGGTCAACCGGCGGCGCGGGCACAGTGCAGGTCTCGGCAAGTCGAAGGGACGGCACATAACACTAGTCGAGAGAGAGATGCGTCAGTCTCCAGGGTAGCAGACCAGCCAAGTTACACATATATTTCCCTTTACGAGAAGAATGCAGTTATACAGTACAATGTACCATTATATTTCGTTTTAAATATTATATACATGTACTTATTTAGAATATGTACCTTTTATATAGAAATTACAGTAAGTTTGTGAACTTTGTAATGATGAGGAAGAAATATCGCAACATATACATTTAAACTAGGTATATACTCTGTGTTTCAGTCATCCAAAAACATATGTACCCAGACAGTGCTGGAGACAGTGCACTGACCTTGAGAATAAGGTAGTGAAGGTTCAATTCCATAGCGAGCCCTATAATTTCAGAGGAAAAAATTACTGCATTATGTGCAATTAAAACTTTTGTGTTATATCTACGTATTTAAGTACCAAACACATTATGCAACAAATGCAAGGTTCAGAAAATAACTGAAACTAGGTACACACAATCTGGTGATGATATCATACCAAGCCTGTACGTGCCTGCAGTGATTGGGAAAGTGTTATACATTTATTCATATTTTTAACAAAATCACAAACAAACATATTTTATTCATAAAAGCATCTAGCTCCGAGTTCATCAATAATCGAATTTATCTTTTTACTGACAGAAAGATATCCGGATATTTTGCAATGGAACCATCATTAGCAGTCTGCCAACCAAGTAATTAGGGTCTTCAGAAAATAAGTAGCTAGAATGGACGACTTCCTTCACAGAAGGTACACGATACATGTCTGCGTGCATGTTCTTCTGTGATGAGCATGTTGTGAGATAACTCTGGACAAGATAACTAAGTTCATAGACTCGTTTCTTCTGCCCCATATTCAAGTAATACTACCTTCAGAAACACAGGTGTTGCTGCCTATGGTATGAATTTGGTGGCTATAGCTTCAACAGATTGGAAAAAGTATGTTAACTATGCTTATAAGAAGGGGTCTAGTTTAATTTCCCTGATGCCATGTTCGATGTCGGGGGCGATGTATATGATTTAAATGTGATGTCTATGGCTTCAGCAAAGGGTAAATAGTTGTCAACTATGCTTATAAGAGGGATTGGGGCGTACTTACCCTATCATCCTATTCGTTGTCGGTGGCGATGTCTATGTTATGAATTTGTTGACTATAGCTTCGGTAGATGGTAAATGGCAGTCGACTATGCTTATAAGATACCTTAAAATATACTTGACTACCACCCTGTTCTTCGTCGGGGGTGATTTTTATGAAATTACTTTGATGCCTATATATTTTATTGGTGGGAAATAGTGGGTAAATATGCTTATAAGTGGGCTTAGAGCATGCTTGCCCTGTGACCCTTTCCGTTGTCGGGTGCGATGACTTTAGTATGAACTTGGTGGCTATTTCTTAAATGGTTCGGAAATGACAGACAACTATGTATATAAGAGGACTTAAGGCATACTTGATGCTGGGGTCCTTTTCGATGTGGCGGGTCATGTCTATGTTATGAATTTGGTGGCTGTATCTTAAACAGTTAGGGAAATACACCAAACTATGCCTATAAATCCACTTAGGGCATACTTGACCCTGCGGTCATCTTCGACATTGGGAGTGATGCCTATATTATGAATTTTGTGACTGTATCTTAAATGGTTTTGAAATTAAACCAAACTATGCTTATAAGTGGACATAGGGTATAATTAACCCAGTGGTCCTTTTCGTCGTTGGGGGAGATAACCTTGTTATTAATTTGGTGTCTGTATCTGAAACAGTTCGGTACATTACAGCCAACTATGCTTATAAGAGGACTTAAGGCATACTTGATCCCTCGGTCCTTTTCGACGTCGGGGGTGATGTCGATGTTATAAATTTGGTGGCTGTACCTTAAACAGTTAGGAAATTACAGCAAACTATGCTTATAAGTCGGCTCAGTTAACACTTGACGCGCGCGCGGTGCGATACCTAGGCTATCGTTCGTTGGCCGGCCTCGCTCCGTGCCACGCTGGATGTACGGATAAGTTGAAGATACAGACTTTGGGGTCAGCACTAAGGGTTCAGCACTGAGGGGGTCTTACATGTATATATATATATATATATATAAATGTGCGAGCGCATGCATGTGGCCTGCCATTTTTTTATATACATATATTTTATATAAAGTCGCGGCCTGTCCAATTTTTTCCCGAGTGACGGAAATTTCAATATCTATATGTAATCGACAATAAACCCTGTCGACCCAAGGGTTGCAGCTACGATCCCGCAACGATCCCGCACGCCTCCAGTTATTTCTGAGTTCCGAAACTACAACCAACTATGAAAAATTNATATATATATATATATATATATAAATGTGCGAGCGCATGCATGTGGCCTGCAATTTTTTTATATACATATATTTTATATAAAGTCGCAGCCTGTCCAATTTTTTCCCGAGTGACGGGAATTTCAATATCTATATGTAATCGACAATAAACCCTGTCGACCCAAGGGTTGCGGCTACGATCCCGCAACGATCCCGCACGCCTCCAGTTATTTCTGAGTTCCGAAACTACAACCAACTATGAAAAATTNAGCTACGATCCCGCAACGATCCCGCACGCCTCCAGTTATTTCTGAGTTCCGAAACTACAACCAACTATGAAAAATTCCAGCGCTCCTAGTATCCGGCGATAGAACTAAACTCCTCGATGCTAGTGCACCCCTGCAGGTGACATGATTACCAACACAGATACCAGTGCTCCTAGCTGCGACTGGTGGTACTTGTATTCAGCACACACACTCTCTGGTGGCGGGCGCGAGATTTAAAAATGGCCACCTACAGCAGATGAATGTTTATGGGTGCTAGAAATAAAGATTTATTTCTACAGTAGATGGCAATGAGAGAACATATAAGAAAGTAGAAAGCGAGAGAGAGAAAAGGGTGGGAGAGAGACAAGAAGTAATGATAGAACATGGTAGAACGAAGATGGAATAACAGAGCATGAAAAAAACCAATTCAATTATAGAACATGAAAAATCAATGGGAATGATAGAGCGCGGATAAAGCATGGTGGGATGATTGAGCAGGAGTGTGTGAATAGGGGGAAAAGAAAAACTCCGAGGGAAAAAACAAGATGGACGCCATTGGCGAGTAATTACAAAGGCAGAGGTCGTTGTGGCATTTGCTCACCAACATGGCTGCCATGGCTCCCATTTCCCCAGCCAGAAGCCGGTTGGCCCAGCTCTCCCTATTTCATTTTACTGTAGCCAACAGTCTCATCTGATATAACCCCGAAGTTCGACGATTATAGAAGATATCTCAAATGCGTAAGACATTCCTGCATTTTTGCAAATCAATCAAATATCTGAGTCTTTCAACAAGTTAATTCGGGTCTTCAGGAAATATGTTACAAGCATTCACGAGGCCTTCTGCCTTCTTCACATCATTTTTCGAGGGAAAGATGTTGGTTAAATGTGTGGGAATGTCGTGAGAATCATCAACTTTCTAATCAGGTACTTCATCATCTCTGTCGTCATAGTTATCATCAATGCTGTCTTCATGATCGTCTTCACCTCCTGTTTCATCCTCAATATCCGGTTTACTTTTCTTTGTAGGCGTCGAATGGTCATCATCAGTATTAAGAGCCGACGACAGTTTATTTTTAAGTTCGTCGACTTCAAGAGAAAGTCTTGCAAGTATACATCCCACACATACCGACTGTACTGCACTCATTCCATCTTTAGAACTAATTGTCTCATTNAAAGTCTTGCAAGTATACATCCCACACATACCGACTGTACTGCACTCATTCCATCTTTAGAACTAATTGTCTCATTCTAATCGTCTGGCGATTCAGTAACTATCGATGCAGCAAGATATATTTTTGGGACACTTGATGACTCTCAAAAGACGAATCCTTGCAGTTCTTGGTGTGGCTCTTCAATGTATCACCTTGCATAATCTGCATGTGGCCATTGTCGTAATACTTCATCATGCGAGTTCTTTCGTCGTCTGCAAACAGTTTATGTAGTATCCTAACAGGGGTAAAGAAGTTAAAATTATGATATTTCTCAGTGGGCATAAGAACACTACATTTGTCGGTCTTGGTGTGCTTATTTAAGTTATCATATCGAGTGAACAGTATGGAACCTTTATAGTAGCTAATAAAGACATGAGATTAGTTATTCAAACAATAACTCTTCTAATGTCGCCGAGCATGACAGCTTAAGTTGAAGTTCTTTTCACAGTAACAACACTGTTTTACATGTAATTTTCCAGTAGTTTGAGAAGGTACATCTATAGAGGTAAGCTGTATATTAGACTTTGTACAATTGTTAGCTTCCATTATCATCATGAATAAACTGAAGTTCGTTTGACAGTAGCAACTTGTGTGACTACTTTGCCTAACTTTTGCTCCATATATACACTTACTAACATATTTCATCAGAGAGATTTAAGCATTCTTATGCGTCCATTCAACCAGAAATTTTATCGAGTTCCTTGATCCCATTCCCATGCAGTTACTTTTTCAACAGTTTCTTCCAGACAAGTTCTTCGCTCAGCTTTAACTCATGATCCGCAACTGACCCCTAAATGACCCCTAAATTACTACAAAATAACCCCTTCTGCTCCGCAAATTACCCTTCTGGTCTATAAATGACCCCTTCTGCTCCGCAATGACCCCTCCTGCTCCGCAAATGGCCTTTCATACTATACAACTGATCCCTCACACAATCGAGGCTATGTATTTATGTAAGGGTTTGCTGGTTTTTCATTTTGTAATTCTCTGTAGTTAGGTAGAAGAAAATCACTAAGTGCCATTTGCCAAGTGGATTGAGCCCGCTTGTTCTCAGTTCTAAATGATTTACCAAGGCCAGGATCCAACCCGAACCCTTGGAAACCATTTATTATTATTTTGGCATAACTTGCGTATACCATCGTCAACAGTGTTTTCTATTGTGTCTACATCATGCACACAGCTACATTTGAAGTATTGAAGACTCTAGTACAATATTCGTCATCGTGGGCCTCTGGTTTCGTATAGTTACAATCCAGCCACATATTATATTTGACATTGCCATATTTTTCCATGTCATCGATAAGTTGGTTTATCATATTAGTTTTCATCAAATGTCAATTACATTGAAAAAAGTTTGCTCGCTCCTTTAAAGTATGAAGCCTAATATGATAAACTAACTTGTCGACGAGGTGGAAAAATATGGCGGTGTAAAACATTAAATGTGGCTAGACTGTAGGTATACGAAACTAGAGCCCGGCAATGACGATTAATGTACTATAGCATTCAATAACTCGAATATAGCTGTCTGTATTATGCAGACACGATAGGCAGCACTGTTGACGATAGTATACACAAGTTTTTCCAAAAGGGAGAAGAAATGGGTTGGAAGGGTTCGGGTTGGACTCTGGCTTCAGTAAATCATCTAGAGCTGAAACACAGTGGGCTCAATACACTTGGCAAATAGGCACTTACTGATTGCCTTCTACCTGACAACAGAGAATTACAACATAAAAAACTAGCAAACCACTACATGAATGCGAAGCCTGGATTAAGTGAAGTGACAGTTGCGTCATGAGGGGTCAGTTTCGGAGCATAAGGGGTCATTTGCGGAGCAGACGAGGACATTTAGGAGTCATTCAGGGGTAATTTAGGTAATTTAGGGATAGTTTGCAGAGATGAGGGCTCAGTTGCGGTGCATGAGTTCAATTTGAGCAAATAACTTATCTGGAAAAAAACTGTTGAAGAAGTAACTGCATGGTAATGTGATCAAGGAACTAGATAAAATGTCTGGTTGAACAGATGCATTAAGATGCTTAAATCTTACTGATGAAATATGATATAGGCTGTTCACGGTAAAGTGAGCGCTTTTGAGCCCCTATTTACTTTTTCCTTTCAGCCATTTCATATAATTTAACCACCTTTTTAAATAAATATTTCCATGCAAGTAATAAACACAGTGTATAAATTTCGCCGCACTCGGAAGTTTACATCTAAAGCTAAAATAATATATATTTATTGTCTATTATTCCCAATTTTAGAACTTTCAAAAGTGCTCACTCTACCGTGAATATCCTATAGTAAGTTTATATATACCACAGTAGCTACGCAAAGTAGATACACAAGTTGCTACTGTGGAAGGAACTTCCGTTTTTTTCATGAAGATAATGCAAGCCAATGATTGTACGAAGTCTACTTTAGAGCTTACTTCTATGGATGTACCNAATTCTATGGATGTGCCTTCTCCCATTGCTGGAAAATTACTTGGAAATGAGTGTTACTACTGTGTCAAGGTCTTCAGGAAAATCTGCCATGCTCGGCGATATGGGAAGAGTTATTGTTTGAAGAACCCATTTCATGATTTNGCAAGGTCTTCAGGAAAATCTGCCATGCTCGGCGATATGGGAAGAGTTATTGTTTGAAGAACCCATTTCATGATTTTCTTAGCAGCTATATATATTCCAGACAGTTCACTCGACATGATAACTTAAATAAACACACCAAAACCGACAAATGTAGTGTTCTTATGATCCCTGAGAAATATCATATGATCATATGTTCACTTCGTTACCCCCGTTAAAATACTACATAAATTGTTCGCAGACGACGAGAGAACTCGCATGATGAGGTATTACGACAATGGCCACATGCAGATTATGCAAGGTGATACATTGAAGAACCACACCAAGAACTGCTAGGATTCGTCTTTTGAGAGTCATCAAGTGTTCCAACAATATCTCTTGCTGCATCGATGGGTACTGAATCGCCAGACGATTAGAATGAGANAAAGTCTTGCAAGTATACATCCCACACATACCGACTGTACTGCACTCATTCCATCTTTAGAACTAATTGTCTCATTATAATCGTCTGGCGATTCAGTAACTATCGATGCAGCAAGATATATTTTTCNAAGAGAAAGTCTTGCAAGTATACATCCCACACATACCGACTGTACTGCACTCATTCCATCTTTAGAACTAATTGTCTCATTATAATCGTCTGGCGATTCAGTAACTATCGATGCAGCAAGATATATTTTTCGGACACTTGATGACTCTCAAAAGACGAATCCTTGCAGTTCTTGGTGTGGCTCTTCAATGTATCACCTTGCATAATCTGCATGTGGCCATTGTCGTAATACTTCATCATGCGAGTTCTTTCGTCGTCTGCAAACAGTTTATGTAGTATCCTAACAGGGGTAAAGAAGTTAAAATTATGATATTTCTCAGTGGGCATAAGAACACTACATTTGTCTGTCTTGGTGTGCTTATTTAAGTTATCATATCGAGTGAACAGCATGGAACCTTTATAGTAGCTAATAAAGACATGAGATTAGTTATTCAAACAATAACTCTTCTAATGTCGCCGAGCATGGCAGCTTAAGTTGAAGTTCTTTTTACAGTAACAACACTGTTTTACTTGTAATTTTCCAGTAGTTTGAGAAGGTACATCTATAGAGGTAAGCTGTATATTAGACTTTGTACAATTGTTAGCTTCCATTATCATCATGAATAAACTGAAGTTCGTTCGACAGTAGCAACTTGTGTGACTACTTTGCCTAACTTTTGCTCCATATATACACTTACTAACATAATTCATCGGAGAGATTTAAGCATTCTTATGCGTCCATTCAACCAGACATTTTATCTAGTTCCTTGATCCCATTCCCATGCAGTTACTTTTTCAACAGTTTCTTCCAGACAAGTTCTTCGCTCAGCTTTAACTCATGATCCGCAACTGACCCCTAAATGACCCCTAAATTACTACAAAATAACCCCTTCTGCTCCGCAAATTACCCTTCTGGTCTATAAATGACCCCTCCTGCTCCGCAATGACCCCTCCTGCTCCGCAAATGGCCTTTCATACTCTACAACTGATCCCTCACACAATCGAGGCTATGTATTTATGGAAGGGTTTGCTGGTTTTTCATTTTGTAATTCTCTGTAGTTAGGTAGAAGAAAATCACTACGTGCCATTTGCCAAGTGGATTGAGCCCACTTGTTCTCAGTTCTAAATGATTTACCAAGGCCAGGATCAAACCTGAACCCTTGGAAACCATTTATTATTATTTTGGCATAACTTGCGTATACCATCGTCAACAGTGTTTTCTATTGTGTCTACATCATGCACACAGCTACATTTGAAGTATTGAAGACTCTAGTACAATATTCGTCATCGTGGGCCTCTGGTTTCGTATAGCTACAATCCAGCCACATATTATATTTGACATTGCCATATTTTTCCATGTCATCGATAAGTTGGTTTATCATATTAGTTTTCATCAAATGTCAATTACATCGAAAAAAGTTTGCTCGCTCCTTTAAAGTATGAAGCCTAATATGATAAACTAACTTGTCGACGAGGTGGAAAAATATGGCGGTGTAAAACATGAAATGTGGCTAGACTGTATGTATACGAAACTAGAGCCCCGCAATGACGATTAATGTACTATAGCATTCAATAACTCGAATATAGCTGTCTGTATTATGCAGACACGATAGGCAGCACTGTTGACAATAGTATACACAAGTTTTTCCAAAAGGGAGAAGAAATGGGTTGCAAGGGTTCGGGTTGGACTCTGGCTTCAGTAAATCATCTAGAGCTGAAACACAGTGGGCTCAATACACTTGGCAAANGAAGGGTTCGGGTTGGACTCTGGCTTCAGTAAATCATCTAGAGCTGAAACACAGTGGGCTCAATACACTTGGCAAATAGGCACTTACTGATTGCCTTCTACCTGACAACAGAGAATTACAACATAAAAAACTAGCAAACCACTACATGAATGCGAAGCCTGGATTAAGTGAAGTGACAGTTGCGTCATGAGGGGTCAGTTTCGGGGCATAAGGGGTCATTTGCGGAGCAGACGAGGACATTTAGGAGTCATTCAGGGGTAATTTAGNGGGGTCAGTTTCGGGGCATAAGGGGTCATTTGCGGAGCAGACGAGGACATTTAGGAGTCATTCAGGGGTAATTTAGAGGTAATTTAGGGATAGTTTGCAGAGATGAGGGCTCAGTTGCGGTGCATGAGTTCAATTTGAGCAAATAACTTATCTGGAAAAAACTGTTGAAGAAGTAACTGCATGGTAATGTGATCAAGGAACTAGATAAAATGTCTGGTTGAACAGATGCATAAAGATGCTTAAATCTTACTGATGAAATATGATATAGGCTGTTCACGGTAAAGTGAGCGCTTTTGAGCCCCTATTTACTTTTTCCTTTCAGCCATTTCATATAATTTAACCACCTTTTTAAATAAATATTTCCATGCAAGTAATAAACACAGTGTATAAATTTCGCCGCACTCGGAAGTTTACATCTAAAGCTAAAATAATATATATTTATTGTCTATTATTCCCAATTTTAGAACTTTCAAAAGTGCTCACTCTACCGTGAATATCCTATAGTAAGTTTATATATACCACAGTAGCTACGCAAAGTAGATACACAAGTTGCTACTGTGGAAGGAACTTCCGTTTTTTTCATGAAGATAATGCAAGCCAATGATTGTACGAAGTCTACTTTAGAGCTTACTTCTATGGATGTACCTTCTCCCATTGCTGGAAAATTACTTGGAAATGAGTGTTACTACTGTGTCAAGGTCTTCAGGAAAATCTGCCATGCTCGGCGATATGGGAAGAGTTATTGTTTGAAGAACCCATTTCATGATTTTCTTAGCAGCTATATATATTCCAGACAGTTCACTCGACATGATAACTTAAATAAACACACCAAAACCGACAAATGTAGTGTTCTTATGATCCCTGAGAAATATCATATGATCATATGTTCACTTCGTTACCCCCGTTAAAATACTACATAAATTGTTCGCAGACGACGAGAGAACTCGCATGATGAGGTATTACGACAATGGCCACATGCAGATTATGCAAGGTGATACATTGAAGAACCACACCAAGAACTGCTAGGATTCGTCTTTTGAGAGTCATCAAGTGTTCCAACAATATCTCTTGCTGCATCGATGGGTACTGAATCGCCAGACGATTAGAATGAGAAAATTAGTTCTAAAGATGGAATGACTGCAGTACAGTCGGTTTGTGTGGGATGTATACTTGTAAGACTTTCGCGTGAAGTCGACGAACTTCAAAATAAACTGTCGTCGACGCTAAATACTGATAATGACCATTCGACACCTACAAAGAAAAGTAAACCGGATATTGAGAATGAAACAGGAGGTGAAGACGATCATGAACACAGCATTGATGATGACTATGACGACAGTGATGATGAACTAACTGNTGAGAGTCATCAAGTGTTCCAACAATATCTCTTGCTGCATCGATGGGTACTGAATCGCCAGACGATTAGAATGAGACAATTAGTTCTAAAGATGGAATGACTGCAGTACAGTCGGTTTGTGTGGGATGTATACTTGTAAGACTTTCGCGTGAAGTCGACGAACTTCAAAATAAACTGTCGTCGACGCTAAATACTGATAATGACCATTCGACGCCTACAAAGAAAAGTAAACCGGATATTGAGGATGAAACAGGAGGTGAAGACGATCATGAACACAGCATTGATGATGACTATGACGACAGTGATGATGAACTAACTGATTAGAAAGATGATGATTCTCTCGAGATTCCCACATATTTAACCAACATCTTTCCCTCGAAAAATGGTGTGAAGAAGGCAGAAGGTGTCAAGAATGCTCTAACATATTTCGCGAAGGCCCGAATTAACTTGTTGAAAGACTCAGATATTCGATTGACCTGCAAAAACATGGGTAACTCTCAAGCATTGTTGAGATATCTTCAACCATCGATAGTAGAATGGTAATTTACATCCGGGCATAACGGCACCCGGCACAGGCACTAGACGCCGTTCGTGCTCTGTAATCTCGGTCGGGTGGCAGCCATATTGGATGTCGGTGACCTTAACCTTGACCCGCGACCTTTGACCTTGTCCTTATGACTATGTCTTAAATGACCCTGAAACAAAACATTTGCAAAATTCTTTAAATAATCCCAAAAATTTATTTAAAAAAAAAAAATTTCTAAATTGTATAAAAAATATATTCAAAACATTTATAAAAAAACAAAAAAAAATTTCAATTAATTTTACAAACTTACATTTTCGGAAGTTCCCACAGCACCATATCCAGCAGACGACAGACCCTCGTCCAATCAATCACATTGTCTTAATATTCCCCTTCCCAAACAATGTTTCTCATTGGTTAATAAGTCGGGAGGCCTCAAGCCGTCGTTTCCCATGCTCATTCCGTCGTATGCAGGCAACTTGTTTTGTTATCGTTTGTCATTTGTTTTTATTTTCAACACCTAGGTGGCACTAGTGCATTAATAATCGATTTCGTCACCAGGTGATTTAGCCGCCAGGTGGCAGCCATATTTTTGTATGTATTTTATGTATAAGTAGTGCTGTCGGCTCCTAACATATTGGATTATATTTTCAACACATGGAGGATATAAATTCCAGGATTTCGACGCTAGGCGAGCTGTCAGCACCCATACACACTGTCGTTTCAGCTGCCAAGCGAGTTATTGAAACTCATATTTTTTATAGACATAGAAAAATCTGTAATTTTCATCCTATTTAAAAAATATATTTTTCCAATTAGCAGTATACCTACATGCATGATGAGGGAATTCAAATACCTGCATAAATTTTTTAATCTATATTTTTTATTAAAAATTTAATGCCATTCAATTTTAAAAATTGTTTTTTATTAATTATGTAATCGTACATATAATTCAATGGTAGTTATACAATACTTTTTAATTAAATTAATTTCATTTTTGTGCCTTTTATATTTTTATTTAATTCTGGCAAATTTGGTATACATAAAAAAAGACAGCTTTATTCATTGGCAATTGTATTTAATTAATATAATACAGTCGCTCATGCCATCGAAAAAAAATTACAATATTCTTCTATGCATATGCATCTAAATTAGGTTACAGTCTTTATGCATAACGCGATTCACACTCGTGTTGTCCTTGTGCGAGATATCGTGACATTTATTACACCGAACCACTGTGCAAAGCGGGTTATGTAGGTAACTACACTTTTGAGGACATGTACCGAAGTCAAAAGAAACCTGCTTGCAGCAATTCTGGTACCGAGGTACTGATGAGAAATTCACTTCGCATTTACAGGTCTTAGCATGTCTAAGCAATTTGTCTCTGTTGCTGAACTGCTTACCGCGCCTGTACGATATGCAACGTGGAATTTTGGCACAATTAAAGCATTCATATCACCACACATTGCAGCCGAAAGCAAATGTCTTATCACAAAAGTGTCACTGATGAAGACGTGGTGGTTCAGGCAAAGACGCGGACGGGCCTGCTGGAACTGAAGATGCAGGTAACGCTGGCAGTGGTGTACTAGGTACCTCAGTCGAAACGTTCTATGGCTCCATTGAAGATTTCGTATTCATCACAGCTGAAAAAGTCGATGGNTACTAGGTACCTCAGTCGAAACGTTCTATGGCTCCATTGAAGATTTCGTATTCATCACAGCTGAAAAAGTCGATGGTACTGTACCATCTGTATAATATGATCGTGCTGCACTGGTGGGAGTAGATGGATGCTGGTAGAGATGTAGGCGTCACAGCATAAGAATTCGATGGCACCATACCAATCTGAAAAGATGGCACTTTACTGGTGGAAGTAGATGTTGCTGGTGATGTAGACATCACAGCTGAAGAAGTTGATGGCGCTGGTAAAACAGGATGCATCTCACTAGAATAAGAAATCAATGGCGAGAAACCATTGCCGGGCAATATCCACTCCACTTTAACGTAATTGGCCATAGATTACCTGGCGTAGAAGCTAGCCGAGACGATCCACCTTTCATAAACTAAGCCTAACAGCTGATTCTCCATTGCTTATAATATATAACTTTTCAAGCCCTATGACATCATATTGAAATTGTACCAAGCATATTTCACCATTTAGACATTGTTCGGACATCGACCAGACAATCACCGAGTTGTCAAGTGATTGCAGCTGGATAGTCGCATGCAGGCATTGAGATATCACATGTGGATAGGTAGGCAGGTTTGATGTGCTTATCATTATTATATAAGTTGTTCGCAAACTACCTGTCGAAATTTAAACACAGCCTCTGTAGGTGAACAGAAATAAGAAACTCTAGTAACAAAATGTTTTCGTAAGTGCCATTTAGCATGAATAAATTGAAGTTGAATTTCGGCAAACGATGCAGTGTGCCCGCAGCCGTATGTACCTGCTTGCACAACACGCTGCATGACATGAATGTGAACTGATCCACGGCTGTCCTGCACATGGCACTTAGCTCTGTCTGTCGGTCGAATGGGTTGCCACTATCCCACATACAGGCATCACCGCAGTGGCAGGTGAACTTGCGTGGGTTTCATGTTGACCTATGTACAGGAGCTGACCGCATTTTGCACCACCGCCTTTTGCCTTCGTGTCATGCAACTTGTTGTCCACGCATGAAGATATGGCTGCGGACAGCCGGAGTAGCTTGCCAAAATGCGACGTCAATTTAAATATACTAAATGGCCTTTACGAACATTTTGTGNTGCGGACAGCCGGAGTAGCTTGCCAAAATGCGACGTCAATTTAAATATACTAAATGGCCTTTACGAACATTTTGTGTATACGAACCACGAGGTTGTTCGAGAGATATAGTACGACGAGAAATTGTTGTCGTCGTTGTTGCGAGAGCGGTACCTAAAATGGCGCAACTTAAGAAACGGCGTGTTGAAGATGAGAAACGACAATTTCAGTCTAAGTGGCAGGAAAGTTACTTTGTTGTTGAAGATAATGGAAAACCACAGTGTGCTATCTGTTCTCAGGTCTTAGGTGTTTCGAAGGAGTATAACGTGAGTAGACACTATACCAACTTGCATAAATCCAAATACGATCAATACCAGGGAAGTGCCAGAAGTTGTGTGTTTAATGATTTGAATATGAAACTAACTACACAAAAGAATATCTTTCAGCAACCATCAAGCACTGCTGGTTTAAAGGCATCTTATGAGATATGTTTAGAGCTAGCTAAAAGTAAAAAGTCTTTTAGGGATGGTGAGCTCATTAAGAGATGTACTGTTAAAATAGCATCTTCATTTGGAGATAATAAGATGGCTAAAATTTTTGAAACAGTTTCCTTGTCTCATCAGACAGTAAGTAGAAGAATTAATGATATGGGTGGTGAAGTTTCAGGTTCTCTCAAGAGCGTTTTGGAAAAATTTGAATTTTACTCTCTAGCTCTAGATGAGAGGACAGATATAGCTAACATCCGCAAGCTCCTTATCTTTGTCAGAACAATAAACGAAGAATTTGACATTTATGATGAACTGTTGGAATTGAAATCCTTAGAAACCAGCAAAAAAGGTATTGCCATATTCAACGCACTGGATGATGTCGTTTCTAAATATGGAGGTTTTGTGAAGTGCTCTGGCATTGCAACAGATGGAGCTACAGCAATCGTTGGTCATTAAACTGGGTTAGTAGGACTGTGTAAAGAAAAAGGCACGAATTGTTTGTTTATCCACTGTATTATCCACCAGGAGGCTCTCTGTGGAAAAATTATAAGGCTCACTGAGACAATGAAAACTGTTTTAAATACTATAAATTTAATAAGCGGAGGCAATAAAGCCCATATACATAGAGCATTTATTGCATTCCTGGACAATTTGGAAGCTGAGTATGGTGACATTTCATTGTACTGTGAAGTGCGCTGGCTAAGTGCTGAAAAATGCCTGCAAGAGTTTTTTGGGTTGAGGAAAGAAATTCTTGCTTTTCTCAGAAATAAAAACATTGGGCATAAGTATCAAGAAAAACTGGGAGAAATCCAGTTTTTAAATAATTATGCTTTTCTGACAGATTTAACATCCCATCTTAAAGCTTTAAACCTGAAACTACAAGGCAGAAAACAAAATATCTCCCAGCTTTATGGACATATTGGGGGCTTCCGCAAAAAAACTTTATGTAATGCAAATTGCACTGAAGGCAAATAATACGGCACACTTCACATCTTGTCAGCAGTTGAAAGAAGAAAAAAGTGACACAAATATTAGTATGTTTCATGAAAAAATAATAGATATCAAGACAGAGTTCCAGGGGGTTTATAGGATTTTGACTCCCTAAAACCAAAATTTGCACTGTTCAACAACCCCATGGATATTGAAATGAGTGAGGTGCCCTGCGACCTTCAAATGGACATTTGTGATCTTCAGGCAGACCCATTCTACCAGACTAAAAAGTGTGATGTTCCTGAAAATTTCTGGAAACTGATTTCTAAAGAACGTTTTCCTAAACTGCTTAAATTTTATCTGAAAATGTTAGCGCTGTTTGGCAGTACATATGTGTGCGAAAGTGCTTTATCTGCTCTCAAACAAATAAAATCAAAAACGAGAAATCGAATTGAAAGTGCTTCACTGCAATCGATCCTGAGATTTTGCCTTACTAAACTTACAGTGGACATTGATAAGCTTGTATCGGGAAAGCATTGCCATTCATCANTAAAATCAAAAACGAGAAATCGAATTGAAAGTGCTTCACTGCAATTGATCCTGAGATTTTGCCTTACTAAACTTACAGTGGACATTGATAAGCTTGTATCGGGAAAGCATTGCCATTCATCACATTGATTTCTCGACTGTAAAATGAAGTGGTATATTAAACTAGTATATTAAACTTCTTATAATATAAATTTTAATAACCGTTTTTGAATAAAATATGTAATTCGTTTTCTTTCTGGAATGTCTCTGGCCCTCACATTCCTATCCTAAAGTTTGATTGGCCCTCGGGTAACTAAAGGTTGGACC
>NQII01000237.1:924544-969807 GCA_002778355.1 Clitarchus hookeri | reverse complement strand
TCTAACTACCATTCTTGTTTTGAAGAAAATTCTGGAAATTCTCAGGCAAATCTTGTCAATAAAATTCAAATCAGCTGGTGAGGAAGCCGAAGCGCCGGCGCAGCAACACGCAGGGCATGCGATTAAAGAAATTCCAGCAGAAGGCAGACATGCCGGGCGCACGAGCAGTCCGATGCTAACATCGCAGCCAAGCACCACAGACCAGAAAGGCAGCGCGCCATTCCAACAAACTACCTCGCTCGACCTAACAAATGTAGGATTCCGCTTCGTTTGCAGCATAGACACCCACCAAAAGTTTTGCTCAAACAGATATGTCGGGAAAAAAAAGAGGAGCCACCGTCACACATTTCACCAACCCAACACTCCCGAATTGTGACCGAGTGGTTTGATAAACACTTCACGGGCTTGAGGTTGCTTGCGTGGCACCCGAAGTCACCCGACTTCAATCCTATCGAACACATCTGGGATGCTGCCGAGATGGATGTGCGCGCCATGGATTATGGTCCAACTGATCTCAATGCATTTTAGGAGACTATGCAGGAGTCGTGTATCAGTATGGCATCCGACCCCTTCAGGTGCCTTGTGGAATCCATGCCATGCTGCATCACTGTCATCAGGGCAAAAGAGGGCGCTACACAGTACTAGTCAGATATCTCTAATTCAACTTCTCTTGAATGTACGTATGGAACAATGATTGAATACCAAATGTAGTATGTCAGTAAGGACAGAAATTTAGACGTGATTTGGTGGTATTCAACTTTAGAATAAGTTACATTTTATTGAGAGGTGTTTATTTTGTTGGTAATTTTCAAATCACAGTCGCATATTGTCCATTAACTTATGTTTAAAAAAAATTTTGATTTTCGCAAAATAACAGCACTGTAAGAAGCAGGTTTATGTATCACTGATTGCATGAGTTTAAGGGTGTGAAGCAGGTAGTCAGGTCAATAAACTCAAATGGCGGCCACAAGGATGACCTTTAAAGGTGGCCATTTTGTGTGCACGTGGCTTTGACATCTGCCCACTGGCACCATTGGAATTGGTAAATCAGGAAAAATACCCAACAATATTTTAAAAATAAATTAGATTAAATAAGAAAACTTCATTTAAATAGTTATCATTTTAAAATGACATTAAAATTTTAAAGGTAAATTTAAAAATAAAAATATGTTAAATAAATGTCTAAAACCTGTTTTTTTATATTAATTTTAATTAAAATTTTATATATAAAAGTTTTAATGTCTAGGAAGCCCGGGGTTCAGTTCCTTCCCAATTTCTCTAGACAAATGGTAGAGCATGCCCTCTCGGCATCACAGTCAGTAGGCGACTGTTCCACGATCAATTAACCATTGGGTAGGTAGTCGGCAATTTTTCACACCCACGTCCCTTCAGTCATATTTATTCGGAAACTTTTGGATGTGTTGGCTCCATCCCCACGTTGTCGCCTTCTAACCACATTTTACTCGTATGTGTTTAGTTCCAATATGGGCTGCTAGAGTATATGACGCTTCATGTTTCCAACATCGACAGCCAGAGTGATCCCATGTTGCCCAATCCTGTTAGAAAGAGCGCACCACTACTGTTTTTTAAGCTTATTTTTGATGAGACCCAAACTGCTTCAAATTTTTTCCAACTCCCACAACTTTTGTCCTTTACGGTACAGTTCCCTTATAAGTTGAATTATTCGTAGCCCTCTCTAAGTGTTTGATGTCAGTCGTATTTATCCATGCATTAGTAAAGTTCGTTTGCTTTCGATTTTTTTAAATCGTGATTACCATCCTTATTTGATTTTCCCCTCTTTTCAACTTTTTTTCTTTTTTAATACATTAAACTTTTATTTGCATCAACGTTTTCATAAACATATTTTGTTGCAGGCGTATACAAAAACGGTAAAGAGGAAAGAGACAAATTCCAGAATAATAATTCAGTAAATTGTCTCTACTACTGCAAGTACGACCAAATAACTCTGATATGAATACTTCCTTCACAGGTTTCCGCGTTTACATTTCTCATAGAAAAGCATTACTTAGTACACAAGTAAATTATACAACCTTCATATTTTCTTAACATAACTAATGATACATGAAACATGAATTTCGTGTAGCTATGTGATGTGTTTCGGTCCAAAGTCCTTGCAACAGTTGTGACAGTGTTGAATTGTTTTAGAACAAATACTTATAAATTTTCAGTCAGTTTATGCTCCGGCTCTAAATGCATGTTTTAAATGTTGCAGGTGATACAAAAAAAGCATCGCCACAAATATAAAAAAAAAGTGCCGTGCTTGCACTGACAACGGTACCACAACTGAACGAGACTAATGTCAATGAGAAGCTCCATCCACGTGCAGTGGTAGACAAATTTGTGGATGCGAACGTCACGAATTCAACAAAAGCTAAGTATAAATTGTTTTCCAGGGCCATGGTAAATGCTTGTTTAAATGTGAGGAATTGAAATTTTAATTTAGCAGGCCTTTTGGTAACTGTTAATAGTTGGGATTACTAACGTAAGGGTTGTGGCATTTAAGCTGATTTGTGGAGAAAAAGTTAGCCTACCCAAAGTGAGCTACATTGCGATGTACCTTGGTTGTGTGTCCCAGTAGATGTGATGGATGTTGTAGCGGCAGCTCGCCTCCCATATCGGTATTTATACAAAGACTACAGGCCGCGCCTGAGGTATTCAACCTTCTCTCCCCCTCTGCTGTCTACACGCATGACGTCACACCACAATGTATTGACGAAGAAAAGCTGCGGCATGATGTCAGCAAAAATTAAGAAATAATTGGATATTTTTTTTTTCGAAAATAATGTTTCTGGCACGAGAGAGTATCAGATGAAACTGGACGAGTNAAGAAATAATTGGATATTTTTTTTTTCGAAAATAATGTTTCTGGCACGAGAGAGTATCAGATGAAACTGGACGAGTGTAGGGGATTAATCGTGAGGTATAAATACTACTATGGAGGAAATATCAGACGAGGGCGGGGTAAATTTCATACGGGCACAACCGTAGGGTATAACGATAATTGTAATCGAAGTGGAGATTTTGCACAATGGCGTAATAAATAGTTTAGCACTTAAATAACTTTAATGTAAATTTTGTATTTAAATGGGAAGTTGGTTCAACCCTAATATTAGTAAAAATTTTGTGAAATGTACAAAAAATATATAAACAAATAATTTATAGTGCAAAAGGAGAATGATAGATTAATAATTTGTAAATTGTACAGGAATTATGAAAAATATAATTTAGGGTTATAAAAAGAGATTATGGCCAAACATTTTTGAATGTCTAAAGGTAACATTCTTGCATTTTGCGCATTTTGTTTTATAATATAATTATTTTGTATATTTTGTACTTTTAATGATAGTTCTGTATTTACATGAAATCTTGATAAATACATAGAAGATAATGGTGCCCAAAATTACATTAAAAAAAGAAGCATATATTTTTTACATTTAACAAAAAGTGCTTTTCCTACCAAAACCCATTTGATTAAAGTAAATGAACTGTCGCCTGTACACTTTTCTTTTCCTTGGGTTGATAGAAGTGACGAAGGTGTTTTCTGCTGCCATGTGAGATGATTAGGTGTGCTCTCTGGGTGCTCCTAGGCATCCCTTGGGGATGAGCAACCCATCTTCTCAAGGTTGTGACAAAAATCTGCGTCACTCTGCTCCAGCAAACCGGGAAAAGTTGCGATGTTGTTTTCTCTCTTTGCTGTTTTTATATTGTCCAAAAAGAATGTTTTTAGCAGGTTTAGTGCATACGGCTTTAGTACAGCATATGTCAGAGTCTCTACAAAATATATTGTGATGGCAAATTGATTTTCCTGAAGACTCTGGCTAGTATTGATATTGTATAGAGACCCAAAAGGGCGCTGATCTGGGGCAATGAAAGTGAAATTTAGTCAGCTTTATTTATTAAAATTATAAAATATTTCCCGTGTAGTTCAGGGCGTATGATCCATCTAGTCACAAGTAGTGGTGTTTAAGCAGAGCGCACGTATGTTTATTACCACCACGAAGAGACAACTAGCTGATCGCCAGGCACGACCTAGAACCCAGAGATCACCCAAACTCATATCAACATGGTGGCAGCGAACACCCTCGTCCCCTCAGTCAACCCAAGGGAATTATTGGTGCTCAGTAAACCACTCATTTATCTCTAATCAAACGGATTTTGTTGGTGAAAATACTATTTTCACTATCAGAAAGTACGCTTGTTTCTCAATGTAATTAAGGGCATCTATGTATTCAAATTTGCTCAAGCCCATATTTAAGTATAAAATTATAAAATTAAACAAAATTAATTTTAAAATTCTAATTAAAATGTTAAAAAATGCATTAATTTGCAATAACACAAAAAAAACACAAAATGCAAAAAAAAAAAATTACCTTTAGGAATTCAAAAATATTTGGTTATAATATTTTGAGTAAAACTTAAAAAATACTATGTTTCACAACAATACAGTACACCACGAGTAAGCCACGCGACAACTACAAAACTATTTAAATAGCATGAGTACGAGCTGCTATGCACATGATCCCATGTTTGGTGTGTATGCATTTGACCGCACACTCAGCAGTGGTGCTGCAAGCACAGACCAGCGGTCGTAGACATTGGCTTGTAGTCGAAGCCATATTAACACGTGAAATGCCAGACGATATCAAGCTAGGAAACAGAGTGAAAAATAATGCCAAAAACGTTGCTTTATGAAATGGACAATCTTCGAGAGAGGACTTTTAATCGGGATAAAAACTGCAGTGTGGTCGTATCACTGTATAGTCAACCATGTGGGTCGTTCGGACCATACTATCGGAAGCTGTTGGAATCAGTGGATATGTGTAGCCACCCAGACGTGTAGGACTGCCTCAGGACTGACGAGGTCGACTACCAGATCAAAGGATCGATGGATCGTGCTCCAGGCATAGAGGGGCCCATGGCCAACCAGGTTCATGATACTGGCCAGTGTTGGGGCTCCTGTGTGATAACGAATAATTCCTTTGATGCCTCGCGGAGGCGGATCTGCGGTTCCAGCGCCAATTACATGTGCTTCCATTAACTCTGCGTGAGAGGTGACTCCATTTGCAGTGGTGTCAGCCCAAATCAATGTCTAATTCCGCTTCGTTGTGTGGACTGATGATCATTGTGGTCGGTTTCGGAGGACCCAGTGAGAATTCCACAATTCTAAACTCGCTCTCGAACAGCATACATCTCCCACAGCAAGCATTATGGTCTGGGAAGCCATAGGCTACAACAGGCGATCGGCTCTCGTCATTTTTAGTGGAACATTGATAGCCAAGCTGTATGTGGATTGGATTCCATGGCCCCATCTACTTCAATTTCAGGTGGGGATTCAAAGTGCAATATTTCAGCAGTGTAATTATCGACCACATAAAGCACGAGACGCCAAGGACTGCTTCCGTCATGTCAAAACACTACCATATCCTGTCTGCTCCCACGACATGTTCCCAATCGAGCATGTATGGGACCGGTTGAAATGCCAGCTGACGTCATGACACAGTATCCGGATTTGGAACACACTGTCCAACACATTAATGGGCCTATCTGCCTTAGGACAACATCTGGCATCTTCTGGACTCCATGCCAGACCATGTTGTAGCATTTATTCCAGTGCGAGTGGGTACGATGGACTATTGATAATGACCGAACAGCGTACCTCAGATCCATACGTAATTTAACTACTGTTATTTTGTAGCCTACTTTCCGAAGTAAATAAAGGNAGTATACTACTGTTATTTTGTAGCCTACTTTCCGAAGGAAATAAAGGCTTCTGAGATCACTTTCCTGTCTGTGTGTGTCTGTGTCTATGTATGTGGCTGTGTATGTGTGTGTCCCCCTTTTTCAATTTTTTAAAGCATTAACCAAATTTCACCAAACTCGGTACACATATTGTACTAGTGAGTACACCTGACTTTTACAGTTTTCGACCATGCCGGGTACTTACTTTAAAAATGGTCATTTTAAAATTTTGGGTGATATGTCTTATCTCGGGAACCATTCAACCGATTTAAACCACATTATAGTATGCTGGCAGGGTATNATTTAACTACTGTTATTTTGTAGCCTACTTTCCGAAGTAAATAAAGGCTTCTGAGATCACTTTCCTGTCTGTGTGTGTCTGTGTGTATGTATGTGTATGTGTATGTGTGTGTCCCCCTTTTTCAATTTTTTAAATCATTAACCAAATTTCACCAAACTCGGTACACATATTGTACTAGTGAGTACACCTGACTTTTACAGTTTTCGACCATGCCGGGTACTTACTTTAAAAATGGTCATTTTAAATTTTGGGTGATATGTCTTATCTCGGGAACCATTCAACCGATTTAAACCACATTATAGTATGCTGGCAGGGTATCGTGTAAGCACTAAATTTTGAGATGGATAATGTTTTTGCTCTATCATTTTGGAAAATAGCACCAAATGAAATAATAAAGATTAAAGATTTTACAATTATATCTCTAAAAGTATTAGGGTAATTCTAGCCCAATTTGGCACATAAGAAATACCTTGATAGGCCAGGTAAACGTAAGTAATTGAACTTGATCATGTACTTATTTTCAGAGGGGCGGCAATACAAATATTTTAGGTTTTTTTGGTTTATTTAACCTAACATATAATCAATTTCGACCAAATGTTATATGCTGAATGTATGTATTAAAGCATCACATATGCCTACACATAGCCACTTTTGTCAGTCATTTTGTAAGATAGTGCCATATAAATAAAGTTTTTATGTCATATCTCGGTTAACAATTAACCGATTCCTACCAAATTTGGCAAACAAGTAGTACTGCGGCAGATGATGTTAAATAGAATTTTTTATGTAAGTCAGACTATTTTCAAAATGCGACCATATAGCCATTTCAGCTTACAATGATATATCGTCGAAATCATGTTATCAATTCGAACTTAACTTTGTATGCTGACAGTATATATTACACCTATAAAATGTATGTACATAGAGCATCTTTTGTCCTATATTTTGTAAGATAGTGCTATACAAAAAAATGTTTATCATATCTCGGGAAAAAATTTATCTATTTCTACCAAATTTGGCAAATAAGTAGTACTACGGCAGATGATGTAAAGTGATATGTTTAAAGTATGTGAGACACTTATTTTAAAAATAGTGGCCATATTGCCATATTAGCTTTGAGTGATATATATTCGAAACCATGTAATCACTTCCAACTTATCTTTCTATGCTTGCAGCATATATCACAGCTATCAAATGCGTCTGCACCGTGCATCTTTTGTCCGCCATTTTGTATGATATTTCACATGAAAAAGTAAAGTTTTTGTGTAATATCTCAGAAAACAATTAACAGATTATTTCCAAAGTTGGCAAACTAATAGTACTGCAGCAGGTGGTGTAAACTGGTATGTTTTAAGTAGGCCAGGCAGTTATATTCAAATTGGTGGCTGTATAAATATTTTAGCTGAGTAAATTTTACTAACGAAACAAATAACAACTCATTTTTGTATGCTGGCAGTATCTATTACAACCACAAAATGTGTCTATACAGAGCCTCACTTTTCTGCAATTTTGTAAGATAGCACCACAATAAAAAATAAAGATATTAGGTCATATCTCAGTAAACAATCATCTTATGCTCACCAAATTTGGCGAAGAATTTCTACTGTGTAGTCCATATTAGTATATCTATTTTTAAAAGTGTACCAAAGGCTTACTTTCAGAATGGCGGCAAAAATAATAATTTTAGCTTACTGTGCTATATCGACGTAAATATAAAATCAATTTTAACATGACTTTGCATACTGACAGTATACAACCATAAAATGTGCTAATACATTATTTTATGTCCTCCATAAAAAATATGTGGGTTTTTGCCAATTCTAGAGTACCAATAAAAAGATTCCCGCCAAATGTTACACGCAAGTAGTGCTACATTGTGGTATGTAAACTGACATGTTTCAGGTGCGGCAGTCTTTTTCTTAAATGGTATTTATATAAATAATTTCGTTTAGTATGTTATATCTATGAAAATATTCAACCAAATTTGTACATTAACAGCATTAATTATAACCATAAATTATGCGCACAGAAATCGAATTAAAAAAAAATATGTTTTCAAAATATTACCAGTTGAAAAAATTTAGCATTTTGATATATTTTTGGAACAGTTCAACTAATTTCCACCAATGCATTCTTCTGTGTGTGCTGTTTTTATAGTCCGACAATGTAAATTCATCATAATTTCTGAAAATATTAAATAATATTGTCACAAGCAAGGCTTGTGGCAATTGCCTACATTTATTGAGCCAGGGGCAGTCGCCCAGGGAAACTGCGTGGTGACAAGGTAGTTACACCACTTACAATACCTTCATGCAAATAGAGGTAGAGCAACAACACATCAGCAACTTAGTTAACTAACTAAACATAGTGAATATTATGATTTTAACTAGCTCACAAAGAACAAAGTGTTTGCAAAAAATGAATAAAATACGTTCCGTAAGGCAAGAGGCTTGACAGTTCGACAAATACGCAATAATGTGAAAGACAAAATATAAAGAAAATATTGTTACCTTCTTTAGAAAGCCTTGTAACTGCATGTTTGATTGTTTGTATGTTTTTAGTCCATTATAAATAAAATTTTGATGATCGATTATGAAAACCTTGTGTTTCCAAGAGTGTTTCAAAATAATATTTAAACTAAAAACCGAAACCTTGTAACTCCACTATGGGGTTTCAAAAAGTGAAGAATTCGTACATATATTACGTATTTTTAATAAAAATGTACCTTCAAAATGGGTAAAAAAGCATATGTGTGTAAATAATTAATAACAACTATTTTTCATACCACATAACATTGTATTAGAAATCAAAGTATTTATTGTGTTTTTGTATCTTCTGTAAAATACCAGTTTTTTGTGTATCGATGTTTTCTAATGAGGGTAACAATATTCATGTTGCATAAACGCCTTGCTATTACACTGGATTTAACCACCGACATCACACAAGATATGCCCTCTGTCCAAACACAAATGCTAGCCTCGTGGTCGTTAATAACATTTAGAAGGAGAGAGAAAGTAAAGGTTCAAAAAAAAATATGTGGCTCGACTACATTCCTGACATTTAATTAACATTTTAATTAAATTTAACATTTCAATTAGCTTTAACATTTNTAATTAACATTTTAATTAAATTTAACATTTCAATTAGCTTTAACATTTTGTTAAAACAAAAATGGTAAACAAAGCATGTGTTTCCAACAAATGTCCCGTGAAAATTACACAATATGTCGGTGGTTATATTTTTACAAAGTAAACAAATCTAGCCTACACAGTTGGATATGGTAAAAAGACAATAATTTAAAAAAAATGTAGTGTTTGCATCTAAAAATGTGTCTACTTTCTCACACTATTTTACCAAAACTAAAAGCAGGATTGGGATCTAAANTTAGTGTTTGCATCTAAAAATGTGTCTACTTTCTCACACTATTTTACCAAAACTAAAAGCAGGATTGGGATCTAAACATGATTCAGCTGTGTGAATCTGCGCTCGTCGCTGCTACGCCATTTTATCTATGTAACCATACAGAAGGCTGGCCGACAACAACACACGCTGCGCACTACCCATGGGCAAAAACACAGTTAACCCAAATCTAACCTACATAAAGATAACACCCGCTATTCTCTTATAGCTGCATATCGGCGACCATAAGGGAATAGGTCCATTGAACTCAAAAATTCTACATTTACACAAAACTAAAATATGTGCGATACCTCTCATCTGAAGTCACCAGCATCTTCCCTTCTACTCCCCAGCTGCACTCGTAGTTTGCTGCACCACCACAGCTCGCGCCTCACACAACCACCGCATGATCCACCCGGCCGGCCAATTAGCGGAAAGTGTGTATCCTCGACAGCAGGTCCATGGCCCCAGCCGATCACTCCCTGCCCGAACTTCATTACGGCGAACAATTACTACCGTGCGGCGACCGCCTGGCTATGCTTGCAAAATTGCCGAAACTTTCGCCTAGACCCAGAGAGGATTGATGTGTCCAGTCGGAGACCATAAAACTGATTTTAAAAAATCCTGATCCTGTCAATTTGCCCCTTTTTTGCCTACTTTCCAAATAAAATATAGGCGTATGCAATCATCCTNAAAAAATCCTGATCCTGTCAATTTGCCCCTTTTTTGCCTACTTTCCAAATAAAATATAGGCGTATGCAATCATCCTGTTGTCTGTCTGAAATGTATGTCCCCTAATAACTTTTAAACCCGAAAACCTTATTTCACAAAATTAGGTCCACAATTATTATTTAGTAACGACGTCAGACTTGTATAGTTTTCGATCACGCCGGGGACTTATTTTCAAAATGGCGACAATTGTTGTATTTAGGTTGCTAAGTTATAACTCGAAAACCAATTATCTGGGTTAAACCAAATTTCGAACATTGACAGTGCATGATATAAGCATTGGATTAAGGATGCAATAATGTCACTTATGCGCCATTTTGTAATATNACGGATGCAATAATGTCACTTATGCGCCATTTTGTAATATAGCAAAAAGTGTTCAATAAAGCTTTTCCATTATATCTCGGGAAAAATGAAACCGATTTAATCCGAATTCGGTACGTTCACGGTACATGATGTTCGCATTCCATTAATAAACCAATAATGTTATTGGTCCGCCATATTCAAAGATCGTGTAAATTAAAATAATAAATATCTTATGTTATATCTNAAAAAATCCTGATCCTGTCAATTTGCCCCTTTTTTGCCTACTTTCCAAATAAAATATAGGCGTATGCAATCATCCTCTTGTCTGTCTGAAATGTATGTCCCCTAATAACTTTTAAACCCGAAAACCTTATTTAACAAAATTAGGTCCACAATTATTATTTAGTAACGACGTCAGATTTGTATAGTTTTCGATCACGCCGGGGACTTATTTTCAAAATGGCGACAATTGTTGTATTTAGGTTGCTAAGTTATAACTCGAAAACCAATTATCTGGGTTAAACCAAATTTCGAACATTGACAGTGCATGATATAAGCATTGGATTAAGGATGCAATAATGTCACTTATGCGCCATTNAAGGATGCAATAATGTCACTTATGCGCCATTTTGTAATATAGCAAAAAGTGTTCAATAAAGCTTTTCCATTATATCTCGGGAAAAATGAAACCGATTTAATCCGAATTCGGTACGTTCACGGTACATGATGTTAGCATTCCATTAAGAAACCAATAATGTTATTGGTCCGCCATATTCAAAGATCGTGTAAATTAAAATAATAAATATCTTATGTTATATCTCNAAACCAATAATGTTATTGGTCCGCCATATTCAAAGATCGTGTAAATTAAAATAATAAATATCTTATGTTATATCTCCGGAACTATTTAACCGATTCAAACCAAATTTGGTATGTCGGCAGTTCATAATGTAAGCATAGAATTTATAAACCAATAAACTTATTGGTCCAACATTTTGTAAGATAGTGCAAATTGAAAATAAAGCTTTTACATTATATTTCGGGAAACATTTAACTGGTTTAAACCAAATTCGGTATATTTACAGTGCATGATCTACGCATTTAATAGTGATAATGTTATTAGCTGGCCATTTTGGTAGATAGTGAAACACGAAAAATTATTCTTTATGTTAAATCTCGGTAACTACGCAATCGATTCCTGCGAAACTTAACATATAAGCAATAATATTGTAGTACAAATTAATATATACAATTAAAATGTTTAAGGCACTTATTATTAAAATTATGGTTTTATAAATATTCTATGTTTGTTATAAATATCGATCATATTGTTTGTCAAGTTTCGATCAAACTTGCTATACTGAAATTATCTTTTACAAGAATGAAATATGTCAATACATAGGGTATTTTGTACGCCATAGTGTAAGATAGCACCACATGAAAATAAAGTTTTTAAATTATATCTCAGGAAACAATCACTTGAATCCTACCAAATGTGGCATTCAAGCAATACTACGGTAGGTCAGGTAAAATTACATGTTTTAGTGAATAAGACTATTATCTTCAAAATAGTGACCATGTAAACAATTTAGAATTTTATGCTATATCTATGAAAACAATCATGTAACAAATGTATCTTTGTATGCTGGCAGTATATATTACAATCATCAGATTTGTCTTCCCAGAGCCTCTTATGTCCCCCATTTTGTAAGTTAGTGCCACGTGAATAAGTAAAGTTTTGTCATATCTCGAGAAACAATCAACAAATTACTGCCAAATATGGTAAACAAGTAATATTGTGGTAGGCCGTATAAATTGATAGACTTTTTGACGCAGGTACCGCCACTGTGGAAGACATGGCGGCTGATATGGTCAGAGTTAATGTCTACCAGGCACCGACTATAAGGTGCGTGGGGGTTGCGGGTTTGGTAATGAGGTAGACTATGACTGTGGTATTTTGAAGTACGAATATATTGTCTCGTGTCTATATTCACAAATACACAACATCAAAACTTTAGTGGTGCGGTACTGTGCTAGTTCGGTTACTCGGATTTACTGGGCGAATTCTTGGTTGAGTGGGGCTTCTGTGCCGGTGATTGTCATACTTAACTCAGTGGTGAGTGCTGTCAGCTATGGTGGGCAAGCTCCGGCGGTGTGGTTGGCCTTGGCAAGGCCGCAGTTGCTGTCAGCTCACTGTGGTGCTGTTCTAACGACGTGTGGCCGGGGGTCCGATTTCCCCCCGGCCAAAATGGCGCGGCTGACTTCTCTCTGCTCGAACTGACGTCTCTCGGCGGTCGATCTGAACTAACTGACTGTCCGATGCGGTGATAAGCAACTTACTGACTCGGGCGGTAGTAATCGACTGATCCCCTCCACTCTCGAAACGGGGTTTTTATGCTTGCAAGCCCCCAGTCTTAATTGTCGGCAAGTGGCGCCTTGTAGGGGTGGGAAGGAGGTGTGAGGGGGTGAGGTGGAAGAGCTCCGAACAAAGCCTTCNTTTCTGAAGTTTCAGGCGGGGGGAGGGGTAATACCTACTGTCGTCAGCGATCCTTCCGTGGTGCGTATTTTCTGAGTTAGGTGAAATACGCCCGATTATTTGGTTGATATCTCGTGAATTCCCTGTACTCCACAGATCTCGCGGCGGGCGAGAGGTGTCCGGTGGTGAAGGGGGGAGGGGGAAGGTCTACGCTTCCGCTCCACATGTACTGAAAATTTTCCACCGGCCCTGGTTCCATGTGCCATCTGGAAGGCGCCTAGCGAAGTGCGCGAGGCGGGGTGGTGTGAGGGGGGGATGGATGTGAGCCAACGGCGTTCCCTAATCCCTAAACCTGCATGCGACACTGTTTTTTAAGAGGGTGAGGTGCTTATTTTCAAAATCGCCATATAATATAATTTAGCATAGCAAGCTATATTTACGAAACTACGTAACAAATTTCAACCTAACTTTGTATTCTGACAATATATATGCAAGCATCAAATGTCAGAATACATTAACTCATTGTCCGCCATGTTGGAAGATAGCACAACATTAAAAATTTAGTTTTCATGTTCTATCTCGGGAAGCTATTAACTGATACCCACCAAATTCAGGCGACAAGTTATACTTTTGTATTCCGCGTAAATTTATATGGCGGAAGGTGATAGTAACATATTTTCAATATTACAGCTATGTAAATAATTTGTAAGTATGCGACATGTCCCAAACATTTTCAACCGACTTAATATGTAACAGTATCTGTGACAAACATCGAGTGTGTGAATAAATATATGTTTTGTTCTTTAGTAATGGAGATACCGCTATATAAGAAAATGGAGCTTTTTGTCATATTCGCGAGACCAATTAACCGATGTCCACCGAACTTTGTACATTAGTAGTGTTACAGCAGGCCATGTTTAAAGTGTGTCTGGCCTTATTTGCAGTATGGCTGATAAAATTTAGATAATATTATTATTTATATTAAACAATATAACCAATTTCAATTATAATTTGTATACTGAGAGTATCCATTAGAGTAATAAAATATGCTTAACAATATCATATTTTGCCATCTTTCTGTAAGAAAGTTGCAGATGATAAAATGCATAATTTATGCCATATCTCGAGAACCAATCATATAATGTTTACCAAATTTTTTACACAAATATTATTAGTGGGCTATGTAATCTTACATAATTTAAGTTGGTCAAACATTTACAAAATAGTGCAATTTAAAATATTTAGATAAGTTTGTTATATTTATTAATAATGTGACATTTCCCCACATATTAAAAACACTAGCAAACCGGCCCGGCTTCGCCAGGGTACAATTGAATCTTACTGTGATGCACTAATAAATAAATTGGGGAAAGAAATTCAATTATGTGAAAACAGAATTATAAAATTATACCATGTTGGCCTCGGTTTTTAACTAATAAAGGCAACACGAAATAAAGGAAATATTTTTTTCACGACAGCCAAGAAGTAGGGTGTTGTTTTTGGAGTGTATCTGTACAACAATCGCGTACTTGCCACATTTCCGCTTTCCAACATCGATTTATGAAAATCAAAATGTGAGTTTTATCAAATTGTAGCTTTACAAATAAGTGTATCTAGGTACTACTTATTGTGCTTGACTCTGGGATCTAGATCGATCGCCAAAGTTAAGCAACGTTCCCAGCGGCACACATTTAGATGCGTGAATGTTTAGTGGCATAACATCTGAGTGCTTCCGGGCTTCGGAGGGCACGTTAAATATTCGGTCCCGGTTGTTATCTACTTACTGATAGCAGTCGTTAAGCCATTTTAGAGGTTCCTGGGCGGNACGTTAAATATTCGGTCCCGGTTGTTATCTACTTACTGATAGCAGTCGTTAAGCCATTTTAGAGGTTCCTGGGCGGTCTGATAAACTCTGACACCAGACGAAAAAAATATTTTTGTCACATTCCCAGCCGTTCCAGAATTATTAGGTTTTGTTGTTATACCACAGGACCCATACAATTTACCGGGAAAATTATCGTATGTCCAATTCCAGGACCTAAAGTACCTACATACAAAGCTTCATCAAAACCCGTTCAGTCGTTATGGAAGTGAGTTCGGTCACGTTCGAAGCCGTTGCAGAATTAGGTTTTGTTGTTATTTCACAGTATCCGTACAATTAACTGGGATAAAAAGTATCCTATGGCTTATTTCAGGACCTAAAGTACCTACTACCAAATTTCGTCAAAATCCATTCAACCGTTATAGAGCTGAGTGGTAACAAACATACTCACACACAAGTTTTCGCATTTACACTGAAGAGCCAAAAAAATATGGTATACCTGCCTAATATCGTGTAGGGCCCCTGCGAGCACGCAGAAATGCCGCAAGACGATGTGGCATGAACTCGACTATGGTCTGAAGTTATGCAGGAGACAATTCACACCATGAATCCTACAGGGCAGTNAACGATGTGGCATGAACTCGACTATGGTCTGAAGTTATGCAGGAGACAATTCACACCATGAATCCTACAGGGCAGTCCACAGATCCATAGGAGTGCGAGGTGGTGGAGATATCTTCTGAACAGCACGTTCTAAGGCATCCCAGATATTCTCAATAGTTTTAATGTCTGGTGATTTAGCTGGCCAATGAAAGTGTCTAAAGCCAGAAGAGTGTTCCTGGAGCCATTCGGTAGCAACTCTCGACGTGTGGAGTGTCACATTGACCTGCTGGAATTGTCCACGTCTGTCGGGATGCACAATTGACATGAATAAGTGCAGGTGATCGGACAGGATGCTTACATATCTGTCACCTGTCAGAGTCGTATCTAGAGATATCAGGGGTCGCATTTCACGCCAACTGCACACGTCCCATACCATGACAGAGCCTCCACCAGCTTGAACAGTCCCCTGTTGACATGTACGGTTCATGGATTCATGAGGATGTCTCCATACCCGTACACGTCCATCCGCCCGATACAATTGGAAACGAGACTCGTCAGACCAGGCAACGTGTTTCCAGTCATCAACAGTTCAATGGCGGTGTTGGCGGGCCCAGGCGAGGCGTAAAGCTTTGTGTCGTGCAGTCAACAACAGTACACGAGTGGGTCTTCGGCTCCAAAAGCCCATATCAATTATGGTCCATTGAATAGTTAGCATGCTGGCACTTGTTGATGCCCCAGCATTGAAATATGCNGAAAGCCCATATCAATTATGGTCCATTGAATAGTTAGCATGCTGGCACTTGTTGATGCCCCAGCATTGAAATATGCGCCAATATGAGAAAGGGTTGCACGTCTATCACGTTTAATGATTCTCGTCAGTCATCGTTTGTCCCGTTCGTTCACGATCTTTTTCCGGCCGCAGAAATGTCGAATATTTGATGTTTTACCGGATTGCCGATATTCACGGTACACTCGTGAAATTGTTGTAAGCGAAAATCNAAATGTCGAATATTTGATGTTTTACCGGATTGCCGATATTCACGGTACACTCGTGAAATTGTTGTAAGCGAAAATCCAAATTTTATCGCTACCTCGGAGATGCTATGTCTCATCTTTCGTGTGCCGACTATAACGCCACGTTCTTACTCACTTAAATCTTGATAAACTGCCATTGTAGCAACAGTAACCGATCTAGTAACATTGCCAGACGCTTGTTGTCNAACTCACTTAAATCTTGATAAACTGCCATTGTAGCAACAGTAACCGATCTAGTAACATTGCCAGACGCTTGTTGTCTTATATAGACGCTGCCGACCGCATCGCGTTACTTTTATTGGTTCCATACCTCTGTTATTTGCATACGCATGCCTATACCAATTTTTTTGTCTCTGCATTGTATACTATTAGTAGCATCATATATGTCTTCACAGAGCCTGTTTTAGGATGTTTTGTTCGATAGTGCAATTTAAGAAACTAAACTTTTATGCCATATCTCTGGAAATTGTCAAACAAATTTCACCAAATATTGTACACAAATAGTGTTACGGTAAGTCATAAAATTTTACATAATTTAAGTGACTCACGTGCTTGATTTCAAAATGATGTCCCTGTAAATATTTAAGATTATAATCCCAGTCTACCAAAACTTTAGACTGATTACTGTCGATTTTGATGTTCAGAGTCCTACCTCTGTAATATAGTTGGTTGTACGACAGCTTGTGGTACGAGGAGTTCTGTGGTCGAGTCCCAGGTAAAGCACGTGTGTATTTATAATTGTCTCACTATTGTCGCATTTGATTCTGGTAGCACCTCTAATGATATCTCTATCAACGAGTCGTCAAGACCCACCTGCTATATATCTCTTTAAAACATTCATCAGAATTATTTTCATACATGTAGAGTAAAATTGGCCCATTAGTTATATCGGTAACTTCATGCTATTTTTTGTGCTTTTTTTGTGCAAAAAAAATATATATATATATGTATTGTATGTTTCAAACATAGGTGACATAACTGAAGAAGATGATAGAGGGTTCGAGACCAATAAAAACGACCAGCACATATGTGATCCGATTCCGGACTGTAATTTTTTTTTCTTCTAAATTTTATCCTCTTTTACACTACACTAAGAAATGCATTATTGTGACAAAAATAATTGTCCTATTTAAGTGACATTTGTACAAGTGAAGGTGACTAATATAGCCACTTTACCCAACACTACTGATTACATTGTAATTGCAGCAATGTGAAAAAAAAAAAAAAATTATTAGTGATGTCTTGTCCGGATATTTTTCAAGCTTAAAAAATAATAATGCGCTGCATAACCTAATGCCTACCACTTGAAAAAATTGCTTAATTTGTCTCTAACCTGAAGTACTAATCATAATCTGTCATATGCAGTCATCGACATCGAAAAGGTGAAAACTAAGTATATAGTAGTTGCAGTGAATACAAACTGACTTCAGAACAACGCTAGGTACATGGAATGGGTTCAGCTCTCACAAATAATGATAGTTAACATTAAAAGTAAACACAATCGATTGAAAGAGACTACACACAAAACTAATTTAGAAGTCAGTGTTGTCCACACATCAGACCATGCAGTAGTACTCATCCACTTGATATCTTACTACAAAAAACTATGGTTTGAGATTTCACAATATATCAAAATCAAAATAATAATAAAAGGAATATTATTGTTCGGCACTTTTTGTCTTAGGATGCCATACGTTTTGACACCTATGGCAATTCTACAAGTGTCCTCAATAAAAAAAAANTCGGCACTTTTTGTCTTAGGATGCCATACGTTTTGACACCTATGGCAATTCTACAAGTGTCCTCAATAAAAAAAAATGTTATAACTGTAGGAGTTCCATAAACTTAGTAACTTCATTTAATTCTTAACTTTACCCAACACAGATAATCATGAAAACCTAGGCAGAGTTTTCCCCCTGACAATACCATGTTTGGCCATTGCTAGTTTTCCCAGTCACTCTAGGTTCCCAACCACAACCCATCAGCCATATAAAATAAAGAAAGAACACGACTCGCTATAATCCCAAAACAAAAATCAGTTATTACTCTTATCTGCCTGAACAGATTACTCGATATCCACCTCTNAGACTCGCTATAATCCCAAAACAAAAATCAGTTATTACTCTTATCTGCCTGAACAGATTACTCGATATCCACCTCTGGCACTGAATACATTACATGTTTCTGCCCTTTACATCCCTAAATGAGACCCTAACTCGGCCAATCTTTCCTAAGAGTTCGGCGAGCGGTTTTACAAATGGCCCTGCTTCCACCGATGGAGAAAATACTGCCCTTGGCTGCATCAAACATTATCTTCGTTTCGTCTGCTGTATACACTTCCACAATAGCAAGAGAGCAAAAACAAACACAAAACACAACAGGTATCATCATTCGCGGCAGCAACCCACGGAAACGATCATAACGCCAAGAGGTATGAGTTGCGCACCATAACAAATAAAAACAGAGCAGATATGAGAGCTGGCTGAATTATTGTGAAGTGTCTAAACCAAACCATAGTAAACTGAGCTTTAGCAAAATAATTCACAGAGATAAATTTCGTAAACAATTCTCTCTTCCTGTAAAATCAACTTGCAGTCACATGACATCACTATATATATATATATATATTTATTTATTTATTTATTTATATATATGGCACAAGGATGATAATTTATCCTACTGCTACCGTCTCATTTCAACTCTGCGCATATATTGTATGCAAGGTTCCTTCAGCATTCGTGATATAATAGCTTTCAGGTCCTACCAGATTCATAATCAGGAGTACTCCTACTTGACAACTAAATGCACACAATTCATATAAAGTGTCGACAGTCTCGCCCCAATAAACTGTCGCTGCGATAAGGCCCCGAGCACAAAATAACCTGACTATTTGGGAACATAACACTGACTGTCTTATAATATTCTACACTCCTGCAATGATCGGCCTTGCAAAGAGGTAATGTGATCTTTATCTACAGCTACAAAATTTGAGGCATGGATCAAAACACATCTACTGTTTTTCCACCAGTAATTTAAAAAAGAATGAACTCAAAAAGCTGCCACTGAGATTCAGTTTTAGCAATTGGCACTTTCACATTCACAAACAAATGTTTCTCAAACACCTGATAACTGCAAATTTTGAGGTGAAAATACAAATGTACATTTTCTATGGGAATCTAAACCGACAAACCATATTTTACTAACAACTCGCCCAAAATTCTCAACTCCGCCTTTAAAATCGGAGGGGTTATCATCACCGAGGGTTACTTATTTGACGAGAACTTCCACCCGAGTAACTGTATGAATTTGTTAAAACGCCAAAGCAAATAAGAGCATCTGTGTTTGGCGAGTCTGCGCAATCTCAACTTCCTGAACTGACAACTGAGAAACTAAAGATATCTGGAATGTCTGGAGGAACATTGTAACCATTATGAATTTAGACTCGATATATTTAAACACACTGAACATTGCTTCATTCATCGACACTTGCATTGTTATGCTAGACAAATCAGCATGTACGAGGTGTGTTCAAAAAATAACCACTGAACAATAAAACACTGAAACAGAGCTATTTATAAATACATAAGTTCAATATCTATTTTGTCCCCTTAAAAGTAATCCCCCTCAGATATAATACGCTAATACAAGCGCTTTTTGCCAATCCTCGAAGCACTTATGATATGCACATTTTGGTATGGCATTGAAGTCTCCCAGGTCTTTATCTCCTCAATCGTGGCAAACCTCCGTCCTTTCATGGGTCTCTTCAGTTTTGGGAACAGGAACAAGAGTGGCCAGTACCATTTGCTATCGCGGAATTTTATCTTGTACTGGTTTACATTTTGATCCATCCGATCAGTACCGCCCATACATTTATTGTATTTTGTGAGGAGAGCAGGGCGTGGAACATTTCGACGAATCTCTACCAAATTTTGCACACATACAGAAGGCCACATGGAGTTACATGATTTAAATGGAGTCAAACAATGATTTTCCAAATGGTGGTCATATAAATATGTTGATATGTTTGGCATATCTTTTTAACAATTTCAGGAATTCAATCAAACTTTTTATGGTGACAGTATATATTAGAAACTACGTGCACAGAGCCTGTTTTTAAGTAATTTTGTAAGAGAGCCCCGTTTAAGGAAATTAGGTTTTTATGCTATATATCAAAGACCAATCAACCGATTTCCACCAAATTTTTCACACAAGTAGCATTATGGTAGGCCATGTAAACTTGTGTGTTTTTAGTGGCTCAGACACTTATTTTTAAAATGATGGCCGTGTAATTATTTCAGGTTAGTGAAACCTATAATTCAAAACATTAGACTGATTGCATCCGAAGTAGATTCTCCGAATCCTACCTCCATGATTCACTTCATGCACGCTAGCTTAGTTTTGCGGGTTTTTCTGGGTTTGAATCCCGGGTAAGTCACTCGTAAATTTTAATTGTCTTGGTATCGTTTCACATGTTTCAGGTTTCATCTGTAATGATACTGCTGCCAATGGGACATCAACGCCTACCTAACATCTACGCTTTTAAAAACTTCACTAAAATGTATTTGCACCAATGCATAAGAACATAGGCTCATTAGTTATCACTAACTTCCTGTTATAGAGAGTGACATATTGAAAAGTCATCAATCAACTTCATCTGTTCCATGTGTGTATACATCGTATGCAAATACACTAATGTCACATATAATAATTTATTTCCAAACACACTGAGATGCACTGGATATGCAGATTTTTAATTCCAATTTTCGTAAATCACCACGTGTATTTACATCTTCGGTTGTATCCTGAATATGCCATGTATCACAAGTGTTTTATAAAATATGTGTTTATTGCCTTATATTTATTGGTTAAATTTTAATTTAACTTATATTTTATTTATAATCAACACAAATAAAAACAGGGGGNATTGCCTTATATTTATTGGTTAAATTTTAATTTAACTTATATTTTATTTATAATCAACACAAATAAAAACAGGGGGAAAATAGGTGTTAGTAATGCCTGGTAATATATCGTTTTCATGCAGAATGTTATTAAAGAGAGTGCGAACGAATGTGGTACATTGTCCCTTTGACGTAATTTTCTTGACTTTGTTAAGCTTCGTTTGTGTTAGGCATCCTGGAAGTAGATCTTGGGCTTTAGAAAAGTTTGAAGTAACCATAAATGAATTGTGGGCACACCTTTAATGTGGAGGTGTGCAATTGCTATCGGAATGAGACGAACGAGATAGACGCACATGTAATATTTGNAGGCACACCTTTAATGTGGAGGTGTGCAATTGCTATCGGAATGAGACGAACGAGATAGACGCACATGTAATATTTGTGGACAAAGATGAAGAAAGATTTTTGCATTATGCAACGCATGTGTTTTAAGATACGTGTTTAAATAATAAAAAANTGTGGACAAAGATGAAGAAAGATTTTTGCATTATGCAACGCATGTGTTTTAAGATACGTGTTTAAATAATAAAAAATTATGCGCTGTTAACAAGTAAAATTTTTCTCGAAAATTTCCCGCATTGTGAAGTTCGTTAAAACCTTGACNAAAAAATTATGCGCTGTTAACAAGTAAAATTTTTCTCGAAAATTTCCCGCATTGTGAAGTTCGTTAAAACCTTGACATATCCAAAATGCTGGCATGAATATTAAAAAAAACTAATTTTGTTTCATCATTTTGCATGAATGAGTAGCTGTCAATCTCATGAAAGTCTTATCTCAAAACTTTCTATTGCGCAGACAATGAATCTCATATTGTATTATCTCCAGTAAAACAATATTAGCAACCTTATGAATAGTGCAAAACTTTATCACAGTAATTATATTTTCCAAATATAAACTATATTTTATTTCATATATGTGTGTGCGCGCTCGCACNCAAATATAAACTATATTTTATTTCATATATGTGTGTGCGCGCTCGCACGCTAGCGAACACTAAATTTTTCTTCTAGGCTGGAGAAAGCAAATTAGATGTGATGTAATAATTAATTTCCAGAATACAAAATTTACCATTTTTTAAGTTAAAAAAATTATACAGGCACCCTTAGCATTAGGCATTGTTATTTTTTCCTAACCCATACAGACCCGGTGATCACAATTATGCACATTACGCACATATCGTTAATTTTTGGTTTGTACCGCACTCTGCGAAGCTCAATGATCAATGATATAACCTGTGAATAAAGGATTCGCAAACCGTCTTACTGGTCAAGGTCATATTTGGTCCATATTACTGTAGCTGAACATATAGTCTACAGCTTATTGACTGTGACAACGAAACAAGTGTTGTGTTGACTTAAAACACTTTAGTGCCCAAATTAATTTTTTCTGTAAATTTTGAAATTTTTTATATATTTACCTTATATAAGATTTAAAAATTTTTAAATAAAACATTTTCATTCACTGTTTGTCCACAACATGCTGTGCCATATATGAAACCCTACGCGTTAATTAGAGCAAAACCAGTATTGCCAATTACAGTATATTGTTTATCATAGTTCTGTAAAGTAAAGCTCCTCTAATATTATTTTGCATTCGTAAACAGTTATCTTTTGCGATAGTCAATAAAACAGTTAACACGCAACCATACATCACATTCAGCACACTGAGTACGAGCCGATGTTTTGCGGTTGTGCCCAACAAACCTCCGTCGCTTGAAATCTGGTATTTATTCAATAAGGTGGTTCAGTCTGTTGAAACGGAGCTCGTCAGCTGCTGATCCCAAATATGTTCTTCCTGGTCCTTTGGAAGGTGTGGAATATCCCTTCAAGTAGACCTGTACTATTTCTCTGCGAAAATTTATGTGACATATATTTCTTGTTCTGCAGTGAAGTAGCCAGGCATTATGCATTGTGACCTCCAAGAGCAGCAAAAAGAGTGGCCAGTACCATTTACTATCGCGGAATTTTATCTTGTACTGATTTACATTTTGATCCATCCGATCAGTACTGCCCATACATTTATTGTATTTTGTGAGGAGAGCAGGGCGTGGAACCTGAAAATGCCTCTTTAATTGCTGAGAGCACCTCTGCATGTTCGTAACTGGGTGAAAACCATGTACATGTTATGCTGCATAAACGATAGAATTATCATGCCACTTACACATCTTTACTTATGGCAGAGCATGTTGCACCTCTGTGTTTTTTCTACATATATTTTTTCTTTGGTAAGGGGATTGCTTGATGGGGTGCTATTTTCTCTTACTGTCACAGTGCCACCGTACCCTTGTTCCCTAAGAAAAATTAATAAATTGAAACTCGTAAACTAGATTCCAAAGAAAAAATGGAAAGGAAGTTTTTTCATATCAGGTAGTAGATTTTTAATCATTTGTACTAACGGAGCTGTTGCTTTGCCAAACCATTTCTCTGCTTCAGGATTTATGGTTATCGACCGTCCTTGATGTATGTCAANAACGGAGCTGTTGCTTTGCCAAACCATTTCTCTGCTTCAGGATTTATGGTTATCGACCGTCCTTGATGTATGTCAAAGTCAAGAAGATAACAATTCACATTTTTCAAAGACCAGACCTTATATCCAAAACGAATTGATTTCCCTCTGAGAAACTGCTTTAGTCCATGCCCACCAAACNTAACGGAGCTGTTGCTTTGCCAAACCATTTCTCTGCTTCAGGATTTATGGTTATCGACCGTCCTTGATGTATGTCAATGTCAAGAAGATAACAATTCACATTTTTCAAAGACCAGACCTTATATCCAAAACGAATTGATTTCCCTCTGAGAAACTGCTTTAGTCCATGCCCACCAAACTATTTAGCCATGCTTTCATCAAATGATAATTTTTCTTCATGTACGAAATACTTAGAATAGTTTTCCTTGAGATGATTTATAGGCGGTTTAATCTTCCACAACTTTTATTTAGTATCAGGGTTGAAATCACCATTGTTGGCAAAATGGATGAATTTTAAAATCAGTTCAAATCTATTTCTCCTCATGGCATAGGTAACCAGTTTATTATGTACATCATCACTTTTCTCCCAGTACATTCTTTTTATGGCAACTGGTTGTACCACTGAGAATGAGAATAGCCATAAAACATCTCGCTTCTCCAGCTGTGAAATTTTGATCAGGACCATTTTTATGCAGTGCATAACTGTTTGATTCTTTCACAATGAATTCAATACGTTCATAATTATTAAAAATCTTAAAAGCCTGGGCAGCACTACTGGTTTCTTGTATCGGAAAATCTTTTGCATCAAACATTTGGGCAACAGTTTCTAAGCCACCATTTCCCCACTCTGCATTTTTTATGAATTGTGTGTATGACTTTGTAGGAAATCTTGACTCTGATGAAGGAGGTGTTGGCAGTGATCGTGATATTGCTTCAGCGTCAATGCTAGGTGTTTGGACTATCTGAGGTTCAGGTAATATTTCTGCACCATACCTAGCACGTACTTCAGCAGCAAGCAATTGTTTTCCACTGATGTTATTAGGAGTTCTGCCTTTTTTCTCGTCTGCAGAATCCTCATCTGTCAAGATATTTGTGTCAGGAGAAGCCATGAGAAGATGTTCTATGTTATAATTTTCCTCTCCAAACAGTATATCGAGAACTTCCTTGGCCGTAAATCCTGGAGTAAGGATTTTAGCAACTTCCCTAAAAGTAAAATAAACAAAATTCTTCTATTTCTTGTTACGACAATTCAATAATCACAATAATACACCATGAGTCATAATTACCTCCGGGTATTTGCAGGTTTATTTCCATAAAAGTATTAGTCATACAGCAAAGATATGCATATAATTTCATTCAGACACTTTCCAAGTATTTATTCATAATTGTTGCCATCCTATGTGTTTACACCAAAAATCGTGTGTTTGTGCCCCCTTTGCCAAATGACTTAGCACAACTGCAAGAAAGAATCATGTGTGCAGTCACTGGTATGACCATGACATGTTGGAACGAGTGTGGCAGGAACTTTATTACAGGATTGATGTCTGCTGTGTTGCACATATTGAGCACCTGCAGGGTGCGTAGCAACTTGGAGATATTCTGGATGTACTGATATCCATATTTTTGCTGTATGTGTAATAGTTTTTTTTAAAATACATTTCTGAAACCTCTGGGAGACTTATGAATCATTGTGTATTACAAAAATGTATGTTCACTAAAAAGAGAAAATTACTCTCGTAAGTGCTAATTGTCNATGAGTCATAATTACCTCCGGGTATTTGCAGGTTTATTTCCATAAAAGTATTAGTCATACAGCAAAGATATGCATATCATTTCATTCAGACACTTTCCAAGTATTTATTCATAATTGTTGCCATCCTATGTGTTTACACCAAAAATCGTGTGTTTGTGCCCCCTTTGCCAAATGACTTAGCACAACTGCAAAAAAGAATCATGTGTGCAGTCACTGGTATGACCATGACATGTTGGAACGAGTGTGGCAGGAACTTTATTACAGGATTGATGTCTGCTGTGTTGCACATATTGAGCACCTGCAGGGTGCGTAGCAACTTGGAGAGATTCTGGATGTACTGATATCCATATTTTTGCTGTATGTGTAATAATTTTTTTTTTAATACATTTCTGAAACCTCTGGGAGACTTATGAATAATTGTGTATTACAAAAATGTCTGTTCACTAAAAAGAGAAAATTACTCTCGTAAGTGCTAATTGTTACTTTTATGTAACATTGCAGTTTTGTTACATATGTGGTATTTCATAACAATGGAATCAATCTTATAATATTAGTTACAAAATTACTGTCTCAATTTAAAAGTAACAATGGACAACGAGTAAAATTTGTAAAATACTTAGCATTTGTACTTACTCTTCATCCATGATGTCAAAGAAATTATATTACAAAAGGTCATAACAAATTTATTGATCACTGCTTCACTCAGTCAACTAACACCAGCAAATGCCTGTGCCAGACTGAAGGGCCAGGATTCCTGAAACACTAAACTATGGAAAACCAGGTGAAACTAGTTCATTCCTGCTTCTTAGGTTTGTGAATAAAAAATAATGATTCACATTACATACTAGTACTAGCTGTGCCCGCGGCTCCGCTCACGTGTACTACAGAAGTATTTTTCAGGTTTTTTTTTTAATAAAATTGAATTTTACTTAGTGTTAATCTTCTATGCTAATAAGCGTTGCGGTGGTGTGTAATTCTCATATATTATATGAAATTTCCCTGATGTAGTCATTGTTAACGGTTGAATCTACTATGTTATCTGGTATTGGTAGGCCCATGCTTTTTATACGTTTTCCTGACAATGTCTGCATTTGCTTTTCAATTTTAATACGTGCAAGGTTAAATTCTTCGTCATTGAATATTGCTTGTGAATTAAATGGTAAAAACGCTTATCAATATTTCTCTGTTATAGATGTATATTGCTACCGCGGAGTNTTTCAATTTTAATACGTGCAAGGTTAAATTCTTCGTCATTGAATATTGCTTGTGAATTAAATGGTAAAAACGCTTATTAATATTTCTCTGTTATAGATATATATTGCTACCGCGGAGNTGTTATAGATGTATATTGCTACCGCGGAGTTTTTTTTTTTAAGGTATTTTTATTCTACACAATTCTTTACTACATGATATTGTTCCATCTATAACGGTTAAGACAGCGTATTGCAAGAGAGCGCACTGGCGGCAAACTTTTTACCGACTTGATTGGCTATTATCGTCACTACTTTTTCCTTAAGTTACTTTACGTAACAAAATATGTACTGAAACCTGGCCAGAGAACATAGCTATGAATTTTAAAAAAATACATAAATCGGATACATGATTCTCGATTGATAAGCGCACTAACAGACAGACAGAGAGACATTGAGTTGTATAATATGTATAGATAAGTAATGCTGGGCACTAAATGGCAGCACACATCCTAAAACTACTTGTTTACAGCATATGAAACCATTATCATTAAAACTTTTTACAAACAATTTATAATTTAAAAAAAATTGAAAATTGTATATTGAAAATATGTATTTTTATTCAGTTAGAAAACAAGTTCCCTCATTAGTAAGTTATTAAAAATTTTAATAAAAACATATTTATTGAAAATCTATTTTGGTCACATACTTTCTCACAATTGCGCAGGCTACCGTAGTCTGGCTTGGCATTTACATAAATGTTCGTAGGACAGAATAGAGTCATGGTGGAGATCAGACCTCTAGGTTGCGACTAAATGAGCTTGTAGATTTTTCCATCTTATATAATCTGTGTGTCGATCATGTATGTCACCACACAAAAACCAAACTCTCTTGCATTTCGAGCTGATACAGATGGCTTCGTTTCTAGTCATAGGCACACGATTCTTGATCCAACGACGAAGCACATAATTTGCGCAACAGCTGTGCATTCATCCAAGCACATGTTCAGTCAGGTTCTGGCCTGTCGCAGACATGTCGCTGCTGGTAGTCCTAAAGTTTCGTAAGCTTGTGCAGCGAAGGACATCCACACTAGATCTGCACGTTGATGATTTCCAATTCGTTTTTGCATTATTCGCTTAACCATTTTTTCTGCTTGGGCCATGCCACGTAAATCTGTCCTCGCGGGTACTGCACCAGCAAGTTGCAGCACATTTCCCACTTGATTAAACGGAATCTTGCCCTCTTCCCAATCCAATCCATGATAGAACTTTCTCAGCCAGTCCTTCGTCTTCTTGGTTATTTCGTCCAACAGTTTTCACGAGTAATGGGACCGGAAGGAACACATTCACATTTTCCCATCTTCGTTATAAGACACTGCAATCTCCTTGAGCATGTAAACGCTTAGGCTCTGGAAGCCTTGCAGATTACAATATGTTTCGAGGGCAGATACAAACAGATGTACAAAGCAGAGAGCATCGTGTTTATATACTGAACGAGTCGTTAATGTATGCTAACCCGTCATGAGCGGAATTCATAGGACAAATAAATAGGGAAATATACATACGACAAAGGGGCTAAAGTGATTTCTGAATGTGGTAGAGGCCCTGGAACATAGCTACTGTAAATGGGTTATGCAACGATAAATTGGAAACTGCATTCAATTAGCCAACGAAAATTAGCATACAGGCAAAAGTTTGCAAGTCAGGTTACCACACAAAACAGGATTACAGAGAGTACACCCCTTTATACATTAAATAAGGGTTGGCACCCTCAAATTGCTTAGAACTTTGTAATCCTGCGTTTGAAGCAATTTGACATGACATGTTAGTAATCAGCATTAAAAAAGCAATGGAAAAGGTTGCCTTGGTAGCATCTGATAATCTATATAATTTCCTGAGAAATCACATGTTTAGTTTGGAAAGCAGACTAATGGTTGCGTGGGAGGTAGGAAACTTGTACAACAGTCGTGCATGACATGTGAACTGATACCCTGGCTAATGTTCCTGGCCTAAGGCAACAGGTTTATATGATTGTACACGGCTGAGAAGTTACTGCGGACAAGTTCCCCATTGCATTGGTCCCTGTTGTAACAAGTGGCGACGAAGTTAACTGCCTACTAGCTTAGCATTGGTAGTTTACACATCAGACAGTTCTTCACAACATGTGTGATGGAGTGAAGTAATGAGGAACTGATGGATATGCATCTCATATATGGTTAAATTATGTGTAATGCATCAGCTGCGCATCGTTGATACGCCAAATAGTTTCCAACTCGACATTTACCAGTTGCACGTGCATTCACTTCAGTTCATCGGCGTTTGGACGGCGACCTGCCACAACTACTTGAAGATGTATCACTGAATCTACGAGAAGACACGTGGTTTATGATTAATGATGCACAAACACTCTTTAGTCGCACAGCTAGGCAGTTAATGGATCCGTGGTACTCAGCATGATGTATTAGCCAAGGTGGGCCAGTGGGTTGGCCACCCAAATTACCGGACCTGAACCCAGTCGACTTCTACTTGTGGAGTCACTTGAAGACACAGGTGTATGCAACTGACATGGACAATGTGCAGGATCTCTGGGAACGTATCCAAGATGCATGCTATACCGTACAGGCTAATCCTAAAATGTTGCAGCATGTGCGCCAGACATATGAGCATCGAATTCGTGCATGTATGGAGATGGGTGGCTCACACTTTGACCCTAAGCTGAAACCATGTAAACTCTTCGCATTCCAAATAAATCACTAATGCTCGAAACCAGTGTTATTTTTTACTACCCAACACTACCACCATTTACTAAGGGGTCACTTACCTGCATTAGTCAGTTGGTATGTTTTGGACAACAGTGAGCGGTAACAGCTGCATACCTCATAGGCAACCATTAATCTGTCTCATCCAACTAAAAATGTTATTTCTGCTCTAATGGTCGGGATTAGTGGGTGCTACTAAAGTTACCTTTTTTATTGCTTTTTGCATACTTATTACTAATATGTCGTGTCTAATTGCTTCAAGTGCAGGGTAACAAAGTTTTAAGCAATCGGAGGGTGCCAAATCTTATTTAATGTATGAAGGGGTGTACGCGCAGTAATGCTGCTTTGTGTGGTAACCTACCTTGTAAACATTTGCCTGTTTGGAAATTTTCGTTGCTTAATCACAAGTGGTTTCCAATTTATCGTTGCATAACACATTTCTAATCGCAAAGTTCCAAGGCTCCTTCTGCCCACAGAAATCACTTTATGCCCTATGTCGTGTTTATTTGTCCTAAGGATCCTGCTCACGCCGGATTAACATACATTAACGACTCATCCTGTATTTGTTTAGCTCACTATGTTCACCAGCTCCGAGAAGCAGTCGTGCAAAATCAAAAGTTTGCAGCGGTGTTCGCCGGTATGTTTTCCTTTGAAATTATTTATATACGGCAATCCACTGTACCATTTTGAACTCGCTTGTTTTGTTTGGATGTGTCGAAGACCAACAGTAGTGCCTTTACGCGAATATTTCAGGGCTCAGGATGGAGTAGGACTCGCGTCCATAGTAAGATGATTGAAACTGCGAAAACCGATAAAACGGCACTGTGAATACTTGTTGGTCGAAAGAGCTGTTTATATCCACATATGGATAACTTTCGCCACTCAAAAATATTTTTACATTCTGGGCCTTGCAGAGGTCGAAGGTCGATTTGTCCACCAAGATGCCATGCTGCGTTTGTTTCAAATGCCAGTATGATGTGGCTGGGTATTTCTGTGCTTGAAGATACCTTCACGACTCAGTGGTTTCGCATGGTGGACAACAGGACCAGAAATGTCACCAAATTCCACCTCCTGAAGGTTATATCGACGATTTTTTCTTTCTTGACATAGTTCAATGGCGTAATGCATTCGCAGGTTCTTGGAGCTACGCGGAAGAACAAACCAATATATATGGGTCAGGGTTGCAAGATTGGCTTCGGGTTTACTGTAGCTCCCAACACTGCATCGAGATCCGAGGTGGCCAGAATTATCACCAGTTTTTGCTTGGCTTCTATAATTATCTTCCCATTATCTTTCACGAAATCCAATAACGTCGATAGTTGCATGCTCACCTAGAACTTGCCTTCTGCAAAGATAGGAACTTTGCAGCCATCTTCCATTCCCTAGCCAACCATTTTTACCATATCAAGATTGTTAGGTATGAGCGAGAGGTATTTTTTTATGGTGGTGGTTATGCAAACATCCTGTGTTTCGTCAATAGTAACACCTTTCAGTTCGTATATTGCCTGCTCGAAAAGATGGACGATACTGTTGTGAATGAACACAGTGGTCGTGGGATGGTTACCATCTGCTTTCGTGAGTGTACCATGTATGCGCAGGAATGATTCCGAAGGCAGAGTGTAAATATCTAGACACTGTATTGCGATTCGAACCTCTTACCCTAGGGTGTAGGGGCCGGTCAAATACGGCTGGTAGCAATGCAGCACAAACTTGTCGAATCTGTTGTCGAGTTTTGCCCGCTGGGTCACGTTCATTTCATTGTTGTCTTCGTTTTCTGTTCACTTTAAACCCTAGGCTACATAGAAACTTCTCGTTGGTATATATTAGCATGCTGGTGTCTGGAGCTCTACTGGTCGTGGGTTTGGTGCTGCACTCAACTTTATGCACGGTACATCTCGCGAAACTCAATCCCATCATTTTAGGTGCAAGCACAAGGTGATTAATTCGTTTTTAAAATATATCTGCTACCATTATGATCCACGATTGTCACGACCACTTCTAATGCACTCGTCGCGATCACGGGAATGTAAATTATGATTTTTGGAACTTCGGCCAGTTGGTGCGAACTCATGCAGTGTATTGCTGGTTTTGCCATTGACATAGCAGCCACTTGCCAAATTGCAGTTTATTTGTATTATGTTCACCGGAAACATATTTGCAGACTGTGACGATTCGTGAGTTTTTCCAGCTTCGTAGATACGCGACTCGAAACCTAGCATGCGCCTGATGGTGTCTGGTTCAGTGAAATCGACATCAGTGCTGCAAACTATTTCTGCATTCGACATGTTTGGCTTACCATGTAGTTCGAAGATCACATCCGATGGTAGGGATTTCTTAATAGAATTGGCTATGTCCTTCAGTTCGTATGCTTTGGTGGGAATTCTGAGTTCCTTCTCGCCTCCTGTCACTATGTACCGAAATGTGGAATTCACATTTTCTTCTATGTTGGATATGGAATTCTAGGTTGGAAAATCTCTGAGTCGGACAACCCACTCGCCATCTAGCTCCAAGGACGGGTGAAACATAGCGATCGACTCGGATGTCTTACCATTTATAATGATGGAAACCGACTCACTGACCAACGAATACAGGCATGAATATATTTTGTGTAATAGTAACAAACGCTGATTCGCCTACACTTCTTTATTCCTTTGAACCAGAAATCGAATACACAAGTGTCCATAGTTCCACGTGTCCGCCATCTGCTCCATCTCATAGTTGTAAGTCAGCATAGTTCCTTTCACTACCACTGCAGTTTGGGTGGAGGACGCAAATTACCGAAACCCAAGTAGCAAAAGTCAGTTGGCCCACTTGTACAAATCTGCTCGGACATAAGCAGTAAGCAAACTATTCTCTATAATCAGTCAGCCTCTTGACTGTTGTGCGCCGTTGGCCACATCACTGTTCAGATAACGCCCACAAACCAAACACAATCTGCCCATAAATGGCCTGCTTCTGTATAACTAACTTTACCCCAAACATACCAGCACCATGAGTGATTGCAGTGGCCCATTGGCTTACTTACAGCCTAGCTATTGGCCACCTGTGGCCCACTTAAAATCAGCTTGTCATTCATTTTCAAAGTCAAAAAATAATTATGTTTCACCCAAATAAAACTTATTTTTTTACTATCTTCATGTATGATATTTTCAGCATTATTTCACAATAGGTAAATTTATTTCGAAGAACCTGTATTCGAACTCACAACCATTTCATTTACAGCCTAGAATGCTAGCGAGTACTCTACCATGTATTCATATAGAACCCTTGAAGTAAATCTTATTACTTTCTACACGTAAAAGTTGCATTATTAGATTTGCTATAGACACGAGTTAGGTTAGTAGCACAAGTCAATGCTGGGATTTTTATGTTTTGTTTAAAATACTAGTATTTTAGTTTCGGACTACTTTCAGGTGGCATTTAAAATCCAAATTATAATTTTTTTATGTGTTATTCTTTGTGTGTTTGCAGTCCAGAGACAGTTTTTTTCAATAACAAGTAATGTCACATGATAAATTAAATTCATATATGCATGAAATAAAAAATAAAGTGACTTCATATATGCTTTTTGACATTTCACAGTCGGCATGCCGTAAATTGCCAACGAAATTATCGGTAATATGTCCCCAGCAGTAACAGTTGGCATGCCATAAATGGCACACAAGAGTGATGATAACGTTTCTTCAGTAATAAGCAACAGTTGGCATACCACAAAACGCCCCTAAGCATGCTGCTATTATTTCCACGGTAGTAAGCCACAGTTGGCATGCCATATGTGGCCCATTAGCATGCTACTAATATATCCGCTACAGTAAGTAACAGTTGGCCTGCCATGTATGGCCCACATGTTTGCTGCTTGTATGTCTCCAGCAGTAAACAACAGTTGGTATGCCATAAATGGCCCACTGGCCCTTTTGCTTGCTGCTAATATTTTCCCAGCAGTAAGTAACAGTTTATCTGCTGTAAATGGCCCATAAACTTACTGATAATATTTTCGTAGTAGTAACAGTTAACATTTCGTTTATCGTCTGCATGTCTATTGAAATATAACAATCATTGTGAGAGCATTGGCCCATATTACAATTATTAAAAAAAAAAGGTAATGTCACTTTTCTTTATATGACCTGAATACCAGCCATATAAGAAAAGCTGACAGTTATAAATGCGAACATTTGCCACCACTGCCAACAGTTGGCCAACGTTTAACTGCTTGTTGTTTGCTACTTGGGAACTGTCATTGTATACTGCACATTTGCCACGTTTGATGTAAATTACCTAATTCATACCGAGACCTATTGTCCTGCTGAGATTTATTACGGCACATTCGTTATATTTGGTTTGAGGGGCAAAGCATCTCGCATGAACACACTAAGAAAATTTGGTATTTTCAATTTGTGTGCAAACAATTCCAAATCCACATTCGTGAGTGGCTGTTTCGGTAAATTTCACAATAGCCTCTTCCTGCTACTACACGCTTCCTTGCTCGTATCTCCGCCTCCTCGGTAGAGTCGGCATATATAAAGTATTTGGCAGTTTTTTTACCCATGGCGATAGCTTCCAGTTTACGGTTGTAGCGATGGCTTTCTTCCAATTGCTTATGTTCGTTAGAGGCTTGTTTCACCATGCTAATGATATTCATTATGACCCTGGCGATACCGCTCAGAACACCAATTGCAAGTAAAGGAATAGTCCAGTCTTTTTCTTCCTTCTCTTCTTGTAACATTGTCCTCGTTTCTTGGTCCCCATGCCCATTTCCACCTTGGCCTTCATTGCATTGGAAATGCTCCAAGCAGCTATTTTTCTTCGAGTCTGGGGCCTGGTGCTTGGCGTATTTGGTCCGCCTTATGTGCGAGTATCTTGTCTGCCTGGTGCATGACTTGTAAATCCTTGTGCTGGGAATAGGCAATATCGCGCCACTTGCACACCTCGTCCAGCACGTTGATGTATGTGTCGCCATGTGCAAACTTAATAGCTAGCTTTGTCCTGGCCTGCAGAACCTGTACCCTGGTATGTGCAACTCGAAATGTAGGTTGTTGATCAGAATATCGACGATCCCTGTTCCAGATTTGTTCTTTCTTCTACGAGTCATCCAATGCTACTGTGCTATGAACCAATATACACCCGCCCTTTAGACATGTTTGTTTCAGTATCATGGAGATAATCAAGCAAGATGTTAGTCTTCTTGTATACATCACCGAGCAAGACGTCGAAATTTAATGTTATGCGTGTCACGGCATGTTGTTGCCCAATACCATGGGAGGACTGATTTGTAGACCACAGGTTGCGGAAAGTTGTGTGTGCTGCTGAGTTTGCCAGAGGTACCGAATGGCTTTATTATCGAGAACATGTACCTGTACTCTAAATACTTCAGCAACCGAAATACTAGCATCTGTTACATGTACTGCAAGCCGTGGTTGTCGTTTAATATTTTCCTTGTAGCGATAACGATACTGTTGTGCCACCGAGCGAGGCACTGCCGAACTATATGTTCATCTTCGGCAATGTTGTTTGTGAGAAGCAAACCTACATTCAAGAATAATTTTGCATGGTAAGGTATGTGAACATGGACTGTGTGTACTTGAGTCAAACTTATTCGCTCATATCAAAACAGTTACTACATGATAATGTGAATTTCCTCATATTGTTTCGTATGGACGATACGAATTTGCAGCATGAGTATGACGACCACTTCAATACAGATTTTAATTACATGTGCTCTTTGTGCTGGAACGAGGAGTATGGCATATTGGTGATCGATAAGTATTCGCAAGTACATAAGGGAAAGTACAGGCATGACTTCGATCAGATTATAGCAAGATGCCGACCATGAGTCATGACACTATTTCCAAGTTCGGACATGATAGACCGATTATGATGGGAATGGATTATTGAACTACCACCCCTCTTCACAGGGCCCTGTTACTTCTTAGGCAAAATATTGAGTTCTTGAAAAATAAAGTAGTAGAAGATTTAGTGGCAGTCGACCAGAGTGTAGGGGGTGCGGAAGCACGAATAATATACCTGATTATTATGTCGATTGCACAGAGACATGGTCAATTTAAAGTCTTTGGATAATACGATGATACCAATTGTAATGAAAAGTAGTTCCTCCTCACCACGAAAACTGGTGTAGCGAGACATACCAAGATGATACTGAATGCATGCATCGGCCGACTGGAGAGGATAGAAATTTCACTTTCATCAACTCGACAGTGAATATGGATATATACCTGTGTTCTGAGTTTATTCCATTCTCGGAATGGTGGCAAACCGAACCGTTCTGACAACTGAGCTGCAGCGAGCCATCGAAGCTGTTCATTCAAAATATCTACTCGTGAAAAGTAACAGACTTTCTCTCGAGAATCGAAGGGAAAATACTTACAAACCGACCACTAGCCACCTCAATAAATTTTTTCAACACCAGGAGAATGCTTTGCCTCCGCTAGATATCAAATACAAAATCAAGGTGGAAGGACCAACCACAACACGTAAATGGAAAATAAGTACAAAATTGCCTGAATCGATAGGGGACATCACTAGCGACGAAAATGATCTGCCCATAATCGATACACTGTGTGCACGGAAACGAACACAAGATCGCAGACCCGAGGTGGGCAAACTGGTTGGGCACTGCATCGCTTCCAACTCCGATTGGAAAGGCGACAAGATATATGGCTTGCGATACTGCGATGATAAGTAGTTTCTCGGAAACAAGGAAGTGTTGTTTTTGCCAGGAGGTGTGATGCAGGTCGGCAAGTGTAAGGTGAAAATCATGCAAGGACTGTGCGAACTTTTGATTTAAATGCATCCCGGACACTACACCGAATTGGATTTGTGCAAATACTGCTGCCTGCTACAGTCTAGTCATGCTCAGTATGTGTAGAATAACACTGCAACACAGCGATTTAAGGACATGACACATGCAAAATTCGGCATTACCGCAAGACTCTTTCAACGATTGACCAAAGCCATTGGATCGGGTTTGCTGCAGATGTTCAGTGACAAATACAAGAGAGACTATGCGTTTTGGGACTATCTGAACGAACTCGTTGATAGACTACGACTGCTGGTCGCTTCGCAGTCTGTGGGCAACCAGTCACACACCAACGAGGTTTATCCATAATCGAAGAACTCGTCGAAAATAGTTATGTCATGCGATGACTAAATATGTTGTTTCTGGAGAATTACACAGATCGGCCAGAAAAAATTATTCTCGGAGAAAGTACAACATGAAAGGACTGGGTGATACTTTCCAATCCGACCTGATAGAAATACAAGACTTTGATTTGCGAATAAAAGTCACTGCAGCATTTTAACTGTAATAGACACGTTTTACAAATATGTATGGACTAGGCTACTCAAGTCGAAGAAAGTGTGAGATTTCACAGAGGCCATGGCAGATGTGTTGCGCGAAGGACGCATTCCAAAAAATCTCCAAACCTATGATGGCAAAGAAAACTATAATGCAACATTCCATGCACATATGAAAAGGTATGGCATAAATCATTGGTTTATGTATCCTGGGCTCAAGGCTAGCATCGTCAAGTGTATTCACCAGACTCTAAAAGCCAAATTGTGGAGACAATTCATGGCGAACAGAAAATACAAGTGGCTGGAGCTTTTGTCTAAACTCATCTGCGAGTATAATTCTACCATTATTTCTACTACTCGCATGAAGCCCGAAGACGTCAAGACGACTCCCTGCTTCGAACTGTGTATGCTATTCTGACAAGGAGGGGCCCATGCAATCCTAAAGCCAAGATCGGAGACTTGGTGCGTATTTCCAAAAAGCAGAGCATCTTCCACAAGACTTATCGTCACAACTGATTGGTGGGATTGAACAAGGTATTTTGCATAAAACATTGGTACCCAGGCATGTATTACCTCGAGGACCTACATGGCGAACCCATCGTCTGAGGCATTTACACAGAGGAGATTCAGCCTATGAAGTTTCCCAGAGTTCTTTTGGTGGAGAAAGTGCTGAAACGACATAATGTGTATGTGAGGTGACTTGAACACTCGAAGCGTATTGCGTAATCGATGAGAGAGATATTCTGAAATAGTACTTAACAATGTTTTAAATAAGATAACATTTATGTTTTATTATTATATGTGTATTTTTATAAATAAAAGTTTTTTTACCTTACTTCACATTAATTTCAGTCTTTCACTTGCTAGCCCTGGTAAACAATGTTGGGTTGGAGATAGTTCTGAGTATGTGTGGATCTGTGAAAATGATAACACAGCTCTTCTCACATAAGCTATCTGACACTATGCAGGTGTTCGCCTGAGGAAACGACTTGGAAGCATGTGTGTATGCCGGTGTTTGTGGACTCCAGTTACTAGATGTCATTCAGATGCAGACCTATGTAAATGCTAACACTGCTCTTGCCATGCATGCAGAGATTTTTTTTAAACTTTTACAATGTGAGCATGTTCATGCATGCTCGCAAATTCAACTCTAGTAATCTAAGAGGTATACATATTTTACTCATAATGTATTTCTTCAACACTGATTTATCCATTATTTATTTCCTTTTATATTGTCCCGAATATAAGTCGGAAATATTTTCCACAGTTTTTGTGCAAATATTAAAGACTCGACCTATATGCGCACACCTCAGAAAAATTACATAGTAATTATTATAAAAACCAATTTATTGTATTAAAAATATACCTGTACTACAGTAAACGAAATTTACGTATTTAAATAACACACAAAAACATGATTTTTAAAAAACATTAACACATTACACATTTTGTTTTGGTCAATAAATTGTTGTTACCGGCATTGTTTACATTTTAAATCCATAGATGTTGTAAAATATTGACCTATGGTGTATGGAAAACATGTAAAAATATGTGGGAAAAAATTTTCCTTCTTCTTTTCATCTATCTCTTGCTACCGCACGTGGCCTTGGGTGTATACTGTACAGCCAGTTAAGAAGAATGACGTTTATACTTCAAATTGATATGGTATTCCATGTGCAATTCCATAGATGTTATTCTTTGAAGATAAGAAGTAAAATGTGCCAGAACACAATCACGATTCTATGGAAGTAAAATTTTAAATCTGAAGTGCGCATATTTACAGTGGATGTTGTTGTGGATGCCAATTAAGGCGACACTCCAAATTAAAGGAAGACAGGATGGAAAGGGTGATTAAAAGGATTATTAGGACTACCAATACTTTTTAATATCTAAGTAAAACTATTACATGCCCTCGAGAGCAGGTTGGAGGAGGACTGGGTAGAATTTTCTCTCTTTCCCCTGATCAACTCACCCCTGAAGAGCCGGAGATCGGAGCCTTGTCGTTTTGTGTCCCCCTCGTGTCGCTGACCCCACGAAGACCCTCNTTCTGATAGTATTTTGCAAGTAATTTATATTCACCAATAGCTTGGCGTGGGCGGAGTCATGGTTGTCAGCCGATGGCTGTCCTTCGGTATCAGCCAGACCTAATTAATACGAACCAACTTGCGGGTTTTTTTTTACCGATAGATGATGCTGTCGCAGTGCTGCTCGTGCTGACCCAATCTCATTAGTAGACTACTGCTGACCGCCTTTCTCCTGAGCGCACTGCATGGCTGGTGTTGCAATCGTAACAATGTGTACATCCCAGGCATTTTTTACGTTCCTGTTGTTACAAAAGTTTCTAAACACGTGTTTCTTAAATAAATCGCACTAACGGTAATTACGAAGAGTACAATAAAGTGTGTGATGGGCGTTATACAAACTCGTTGCACACCAAAGTGCCAAAAAATAAAGGCATGAGAAGAAGTTTTGATTCAAATTTTAAATGTATGTTTAGAAAATCTGCTTAAGAAAACAGTTCGTCAGTAGCACAATGGAGATTCTGTGTTTATGAAGAAAAAAAATGTATGTGATTGGCTGATAAATGAGCATAAAAATGCAAGTTCACAACGAAAACCATTTCAGGGACCAAAGTTCGGAAAATACACAAAGACTGAGAAGTGTGTTTGTAGAATATGTGCGGGAAAAACTAAATAAGGTATTTCGAATAACAAGAGAAGTTATCCAACTGAAACTCTTAGAATTGGCACAAAAAAAANGGAAAAACTAAATAAGGTATTTCGAATAACAAGAGAAGTTATCCAACTGAAACTCTTAGAATTGGCACAAAAAAAACGAATGTACCAAGACGTTAATTTAAAGCGAATATCGAGTGGTGTATGCGGATGATGAGACGAAACGGNCAAAAAAAACGAATGTACCAAGACGTTAATTTAAAGCGAATATCGAGTGGTGTATGCGGATGATGAGACGAAACGGTTTTCATTGAGAAGACGAACTTCACTTACTTGCCCAAGGACTGTGAGGAAAAATTGGTTGATTTATTTTAAAGCTGAGAAAAGAGTATGACTCAATTTTAAGTCAAATAGGAAATGCTGTCTTCTTCAATACAACAGTAAATGAAAAGGAAATGTTGCTTTCAGGAGTTGTGGTTGTTTGCCAAGAAAAAGATTGGATGACAGACCAGTTCATGCTGGAATGGTTGGAGAAAGTGTGGAAACGGTGACCTGAAGCAATGCTACTCAAGAGGGGAATGTTAACTCTGGATTCATTCAGAGATAATCTGACTGACGCTGTTAAGAATTAGATAAAGGAACTCAACACCGATCTTGTAGTTATACCTCGACGGATGATCAGTCAATTGCAGGTATTAGATGTAGCTGTGAATAAACCCTTCAAAAAGAAACTTCGTCAACAGTATACCGAGTGGCTGCTTAGTGTTGGTCACACATGGACACAACAGGAAAAATCCATAAAACATATGTGTCAGCTGCTGGAGTGGATTCTAACACCTTGGAGATCAATCAGTCAAGAATCAATTGTTAAAGGTTTCAAGACGTGTTATGTTACCAATGAACTAAATGGTACCGAATATGACAATTTATGGGACACCGAAGACAAGAGTGAAAGTTAAACCGTAGTGAAGAGAGTGAAACCACCGGTAATGATGAATAGGTAACTAAAATAACCGTTACCAGCATGTGCATGACCTGTGTTCAGTATTTAGTTTTTTATCTTTTACTTGGAAAATATTTTACGTATATAAATTAAAAGAGTTAATGTGACTTAAAAAAATTTAGCTACTATGAGAAACTTTTTTTAACATAATATTCATATAATTTAAAGTTGATATTAACCTACTGTTTTTAACAATCCCATACTTTTTTTTCCAGACTCAGAACTTTAATATCAATAGGTCGAATTATATGCAAGCCGACTTATATTCAGGACAATAATAAAAAAGAGGTAAAACTGTTTTAAATTTATACAAATATTTTATTCATTTAACTATTGCACAATTATCTTATGCATTCACATATATGTAATAGCAATATTAATATACACTGAAGAGCCAAAAAAAACTGGTACACCTGCCTAATATCATGTAGGGCCCTTCCGAGCACGCAGATGTGCCGCAAGACGATGTGGCATGGACTCGACTAATGCCTGAAGGTATGCAGGAGGCAATNCTTCCGAGCACGCAGATGTGCCGCAAGACGATGTGGCATGGACTCGACTAATGCCTGAAGGTATGCAGGAGGCAATACACACCATGAATCCTGCAGGACAGTCCACAAATCCAATATGTGCTAATTTGAGAAAGGGTTGCACGTCTGTCACGTTTAATGATTCTCTTCAGTCTTCGTTTGTCCCGTTCGTTCACGATCTTTTTCCGGCCGCAACGATGTCGAAGATTTTATGTTTTACCGGATTCCCGATATTCACGGTACACTCGTGAAATGGTCGCACGCGAAAATCCAAATTTTTTCGCTACCTCGGAGATGCTATGTCCCATCTCTTGTGCGCCGACTATAACACCACGGTCAAACTCATTTAAATCTTGATAACCTGCCATTGTAGCAGCAGTAACCGATCTAGCAACTTTGCCAGACGCTTGTTGTCTTATATATGCGCTGCCAACCGCATCGCGTTACTCTGATTGATTCCATACCTTGTTATTTGCATACGCAAGCCTATACCATTTTTTTTCTTTTTGCTCTTCAGTGTACATTGACAAGCAAAAAAAATTTATGTTCTTTTTTTTTTTTTTTTGCATTTATGTTGCTACGTATTATTTTCATTATTCGTACATAAACAAGCAAGATACATGTTAAGACACAACGGCTTTGTTATGAAAAATCCTTTGCTGTNCTCTTCAGTGTACATTGACAAGCAAAAAAAATTTATGTTCTTTTTTTTTTTTTTTTGCATTTATGTTGCTACGTATTATTTTCATTATTCGTACATAAACAAGCAAGATACATGTTCAGACACAACGGCTTTGTTATGAAAAATCCTTTGCTGTTTTTTTGTTTCTACACACCATCATACAGCACGTGCGTAAAAATAGAATTGACAACTCTAAAGCTGTTTACACTATGTTTCTCTGTTTGAAACATTGTTTCTTTATTTTGTTGGTTATTATCCATTATCCTTCCCCATTCTCATCTGACGAGCTTGCTCTACCTCGCACGGAAGGCTGCGATTAGTAATCGTCATCCGCTCGACGAACGGAACCATGTCAGCTTCTTCCTCTCGTATAAGTATATGCGTCTCACCATAGCATTCTTCACTGAAATAAAACATTGTTAGGCTAGGTAAATTAGGAAAAAAAAGGGCCTTTAGCGGAAAGTTTAGATATAGTCGTAATCTTTGTCATTCCTTATGTTTTATGGGTCGCTGAACACGAATCTGAGTTTTCCTGACAGAATTTTTGCCCGGAACATGGTTTTTTTTGCAAAAAACCTCGACATTTTGGCACNTTGCAAAAAACCTCGAAATTTTGGCACTTTTTTTGGTTTTCTGCCTATATCTTGGGAAGTATGCGTTGTTTCGAAAAGACGAATCTATACAAAATTAAAGTAAATAAAATTGCCTACATTTTAGGTTCATAACATTTTTTCTATGACCAACCGTTCCGCCACTAGAGCGCGCCAAAAAAAGGGCAAAATTCCCAAAAATTGCAAAAACTCCATATTTCTACTTTCTACGCCCGATGTCCGTGGAAACGACTCATGTTATGATAGTTTTGACCATGTATGGTATTGACCTTGATGAAATATACTTAAAAATAGATACGGGGTCCGCTGAAATACACTTGAAATAAATATTGGGTCCAATTGTTTTCAAAGAATTGTCTAAAATCAAATTGAAAGAAAGGAGACAAATTAGTGAAAAAAAGTAAAAATCATCCGGCCTGCTGCGCGCCACAAACTCATGGGAATATGGTAAATGAATATTGGAATGAATGTTTGAGTATTGGAATGCGGGGTTTTGTGTCTTATCTCAGTGGCAGATGGTCGCTACCTGAGGAGGGCCCCTCCCCGCCAATACAGTTGTACTTGTCTCTGATGGCCCCGGCCAAGCCACCGGCTCGTCTGTTGATGTTCAGATATTCCACAGTTAGTATATGTGTCCGGTTTTACAAGTTCGATTTACCGTGCTAACGTGAATGTCGCGCGCGATGTCGGTGTGTTTTATCTGTGGCTTGCCGCTAGAAGATGGAGGGACAATAGCAACAGTGAAAGAGAAAGGAGTTGCATTGTTTATTGAAGCCAGTAAAAGAAGGCAAGATGGTAAGGGCGGTAGTTTGAGGGGACAAACGTCTGTCAAAGTGCATAAAAAGTGTAGCAAATCATATACAGATTATCGGTCCATTGTTGCTTTCCTGAAAAAACGAGACGCCAGTACAGCTCAACGAACCCGATCAGCAGTCACTCATTTTTCATTCAGAACTAACTGTTTCATATGTGGATTGGAAATTACTGCTGCGTTTTTGGCTGCAGAATCCAAAAAACCTCCAAATGAGCGTGATGTTGTGTACCAGGTTCGTGACACAACTCAAAGCTTGAGAAACAGTATTATGAAGGATGCCCAAGACGCAAATGATGAATATGGACGGGCTATACTTCGCCGGATTGAGCATGTTCCCGACTTGGTTGCATACGATGCGCAATACCACAAAAGCTGTCGTACAAAACAGTCTGCTAAAGCAAGAAAACCGAAAGTAGTATCGACAAGGCGTGGTCCATTTGCACTTGAAATTGATGTTGCAATGGAATACATATGCACATACCTTGAAAGCAGCAATGATGAATGCCAGTTCTCGTTAGATGAACTAATTGAACAGATAAAAGGAGACTATGTTTCAGATGCAAAAACAGTCAAGGCCATACTTAAAGAGAAATATGGGGAGGATATAACGTTCACAACCAATAAGAAAAAGAAGACTGTTGTTTGTTTTAAAAATATTGAGGAGATTGGTATAAGCAGAAGTGTAAGTCTGAAGCAGAAGAGAAGCTTCGTGTAGTGGAAGCAGCTGCAAAAATAATTTGCGAGGAAGTCAGATCGCAGGTTTATGATGTCAGCGAGTACCCGGCTCCAGACCGTTTTCTGGAAGAGGCGAAGTCAGTCATTCCTGATACACTCAAACATTTTCTGCATACTTTGATTGTGAAGAGAAAGAAGGGGGAACATACTGATAAATGGGAAAAAAAGTGCCACGCAATTGCTCACAGTATTATCAGTGCTGTAAGGCCTCGCTCGTTTCTGTCAAATTTACAAGTCGAAATTGGAGCATTTATTTACAAAAAATTTGGGTCCCGGAAGTTGATTGATATTTTGAGTTCGTTGGGGTTTTGCTGCAGTTACTCAGAAGCAGTACGATTTGAAATTTCATCAACCTTGCATTCGCAGGAAAAAGTAACAGAAGATGGATTTATTCAGTTCGTATACGACTATGCGGATTCTAATACTCGAACAATATATGGATACAACACGTTCCACATCATGGGAGGAATTTTTACTGTTGCCCCAGCTTCTGCTGTGCCTCCAGATGCAACAATTCAGAGAATGGCAAGGATACCAGCTGCAGATGTTGTTGGAAAATTTGGCCATGTTAATTTGAAACGTTTCGAGGCAAAAGAGGGTGGTGATGGACTGAAGGCAATAAAGATTGAAGACCTCTCCTACAAGTTTCGGACATCCCAGATCACCTATCTCTCAGCTGCTGAAATTCTTTGGCTGTTCAGCAAACACAAAGATGTGTCCATAACACCGGGATGGAACGCGTTTATGGAACAAGCCACCCAGGGCCTCGCCTTTGAGAAAACGTACACTGCGTGCCTTCCTTTTATTAATGCTCCTCCTTCCGAGTACGACACCATCTACACTGCATTGCTGGAAGCAGCAGGGAAGTGCAGGGCTAACAAACAGACATCGTGTGTGGTCACATTTGACCAACCGCTCTACTTAAAAGCACGGTACATTGTGGCTAATTGTGACGACCCCATGCTTCAACGTGTGGTAATTCGCCTAGGCGGCTTTCATTTACTGATGTCATACTTGGGTTCTGTCTGTTACCCAATGAATGGCAGTGGATGGAAGGATTTAGTACACACCTGCTATGCCATGAATACAATTGAGAAAATGATGACAGGGCATATGTACTCCAGAACAGTTAGAGCCCATATTTTAGCACATGCTGCCCTTATGAAAGTTTGTCCTGAACATGATAACCTTCTCCTCGGGAACTGAATCGCAGTTGAAAGAAATTGTGCATAATTTTGATACATCGGTGATCCTTGCCAGGGACCCTTCTGAATGTCGAGAAATCAGACAGAAGGTGTATGAACAGCTCGAACGTTTGATACAACCCCCATATGGTCCAACCT
>NQII01000237.1:896482-923611 GCA_002778355.1 Clitarchus hookeri | reverse complement strand
GGGGGGCTAAAGTGCACTGATCTGTGCATCCACTGTGTGCACAGATCATGCAGCAACGCAGCGGTGCTCCTAAGCCACGATGAGGACGAGGTCGAAGATTGGGACCTTCAAGTCAAACTTGGGATTCAATTGCGATCTGAGGATGAAGCGTTAGAGTCACTGGAGGAGGAGGAGGAGGAGGAGGAGGAAGAAGAAACAGCTACGAGCTCCAAAGGTATGTAACATCACCTTTAATTCCAAACCTTGTTTTCACATTAGTAGTACCTATCAACTTCTTTTGCGTATAGAAGAACCATCATATTCCTATATTTGTAACAATATCTCAAGTACGTCACTAATTCCATCCTGTTCTTTACAGATGTGTCTCTCCAACGAGCCTCAGTCGACGAGTGAAACCCCACAAGTTACGCGACAGGTTAATAACAGTAAATATTTCTGAAATACATAGGTACCTACCTACAGCATATTCCTTACCAATATTACCAACTAATAACCACTAATACACACTTTTCCTGTCTGTTCCACCGGAAAATACCCAATAAATGGACTGGACCTGTACATACAAATACCTACAAATACCTGTACCTGTTTTAGTTTCTCCATTCTTCAAAATGGTCTTTTAACTGATATTACGCAATTTATTATTAGTATTAAGTAATTTTAATATAAATATAACAATAGCTAAGTATAACTTTTTTCACTAATTTGTCTCCTTTCTTTCAATTTGATTTTAGACAATTCTTTGAAAACTATTGGGCCCAACATTTATTTTAAGTGTATATCATCAAGTTCAATACCATACATGGTGAAAACTATCATAACATGAGTCGTTTCCACGGACATCGGGCGTAGAAAGTATAAATATGGAGTTTTTGCGATTTTTGGGAATTTTGCCCTTTTTTTGGCGTGCTCTAGTGGCGGAACGGTTGGTCATAGAAAACAATGTTATGAACTTAAAATGTAGGCAATTTTATTTACTAGAATTTTTTGTAAATTCGTCTTTTCGAAACAATGCATACTTCTCAAGATATAGGCAGAAAACCAAAACAAATGCCAAAATTTCGAGGTTTTTTGCAAAAAAAAACAATGTTCCGGGCAAAAATTCTGTCAGGAAACGTCAGATTCGTGTTCAGCGACCCAAAACACATAAGGAATGACAAAGATTACGACTATATCTAAACTTTCCGCTATTTTTCCTAATTTGCCTAGCCTATGTTTCNAACATAAGGAATGACAAAGATTACGACTATATCTAAACTTTCCGCTATTTTTCCTAATTTGCCTAGCCTATGTTTCTAGGCCCCCTCGTCGTATTTCATAGTTACTATTCTGGATGCCTTCTTTAAAGATGATGGTTTCAATCTTGTTCAACTCGAACAATTTGTTGGTGCTGCGTGGTACGGTTATGTCTGGCCTCATGTTGTACACTGTGCAGGTTTCACCATCGCACTGGATTCTGTCCGTAAAATAAACTTTTGACTTACGTTCGGCATTCATGATGCTAGGGTTGAACACACACTAGGATGTAGTAGACATGGGAATGATTCATGCCATTGCAGGCTTCTATGTTTTACGCGACATCTTAATACCTTGGGTCGTTCAGCAGGTACTCCAATCGCCAGAACTCGGGGCTGGCATTGGGATAACATTTCACCATACCTGACTCGAAGGAGCTGGTGTACATCACCTCGTGCATCAAAGATTGTGGTGGTGCGATAGGAGTAGCTGTAGTGGGCATCAACCAACTGCTGCTGGTGCCGATAGTGATCTGTGCGGAGCCTTCACGTGCTGGAAGCCAATCGTCGCACGTCGTCGAGTTGAGTGGTTGCCAGATGGTGCTGGTGCTGGATCGGAAACATGATATGATCAGATGCGTGAGGTCGGTGGTCACCTGGTCTGCCAAGCTGTTCATGTTTTTCACCGTGTGTACCCTTCCATGATGGCTGCGGTGATGTCAGTGATGACGGCTGCTGCTGTGCGATGTCACGCCTTGCACCAGCCGCGATAATGAGGAGTGTCCAGAACGGGAGAGGTGCAGCCCTTGAAGCACTAATTGCAGGGCAGGCAGTCGCGGATATCTTCGTCCTGCTACAGGTACGCCGGAAGTCTCTTGTACGTGTATTGAACTTTGTGGCGCACATACGTCAGCAGGAACTCTTTCGGCAGAAAGGCGAGTTTGTTTTCTGGATCGAGAGCCATGAGCGAGCATAGCCTCCTGTGCGCGACGATCACCGAAATTATTTTGTAGCCACTAGGACAGCATGCAAACATCTGCTGTTGGCGATGAGAAAATTTCAGACAAGAAATAAATTAAACACTTAAAGGCGACCAACTCGAGCACATATTGGGTCCCAAGACCTTTAAATGCTGGTCAATGCATGCACTATAGGGGCAGGGGAAGGCGACTGATTGGTGGCGAGAAACTAGCCAATGAGAAAATAGGTATGGGTTGGGAAGTGATGGCAAAGAAGAGGGGTTTGGGGGTGAATGAGTGAGTGGTGGTGGTTGGCAGGAGGGGGCGGGGGCAGATTTCCAGGGATGATCACTATGTCATCTGATGTCCTTGGTCGGGCAATATAAATAGCTTGCATTTTTTTTTTAATTACATAAAGTTAAGGACAAAGTCGAAGGTAAAATTATGATCTGCGATGACACACTCTACAATTATTTTTCTATGAAAGCCTATATAATCACTAACAATCCAAAGCAGCAGATAGATATTTTAAAATGTATTTTTATTGCACCANTTCTATGAAAGCCTATATAATCACTAACAATCCAAAGCAGCAGATAGATATTTTAAAATGTATTTTTATTGCACCATATTTTTATTCAACTTTACAAATAAACAATATGGATGCTTCTGGAATATTGTACATTCGATTTCGATAAAATTATTTTAAAAAATTAGAATCGGAAGTATTTGAAGTTTTTTAATTAAAATAATCGAATGTTTAATATTATATATACCTAATTTAAACNTTCTATGAAAGCCTATATAATCACTAACAATCCAAAGCAGCAGATAGATATTTTAAAATGTATTTTTATTGCACCACATTTTTATTCAACTTTACAAATAAACAATATGGATGCTTCTGGAATATTGTACATTCGATTTCGATAAAATTATTTTAAAATATTAGAATCGGAAGTATTTGAAGTTTTTTAATTAAAATAATCGAGTGTTTAATATTATATATACCTAATTTAAACNTATTAGAATCGGAAGTATTTGAAGTTTTTTAATTAAAATAATCGAGTGTTTAATATTATATATACCTAATTTAAACCTTCTTATGGGCAGATGCCTCAGTATCTCAGTCGGCTATGGCAACTGTTCCGTGACCCAAAGTTCGGCAGCTCACCACTCTGCCCCACCATGAGGCTTTTTGAGTCGTCTTACTATTAATTATGGTGATAAGTTGGAGAACCCCAGCTACTTCCCATGAGAAGTCGACCATATGCACATAGAGCATAGTGACTCCAGCACACTCTATCATAATATGAGAGAACAAAAATGGTGGCCAAGCGAGTGCGACAACAGCACCTCTAGCGGGCAACAAATACGGTGGATGTTTGTGGTACACTCTAGCAAACATAAACATTATCGGCACCAGTGGTGCAATCTAGCAAACGACAAGAGAGCCAACGTGGAAGGCGAAAAAAAATATATAAAGCTTGCAAGATAGCAGTGGAATAAAGATGGTGGATGTTAACAAGATGGTGGGAAGAAACAAGATGGTGGACAGAAATAAGATTGCAACTGGAAAAAGGATGATGGGTGGAAATAAGATGGTAGATGGAANGCAGTGGAATAAAGATGGTGGATGTTAACAAGATGGTGGGTAGAAACAAGATGGTGGACAGAAATAAGATTGCAACTGGAAAAAGGATGATGGGTGGAAATAAGATGGTAGATGGAAACAAGATTGCAACCTGAAATAAGATGGCGACCTGAAACAAGATATTGACCTGAAACAAAATAGGAAAAGGGGGGCAGATGGCAGCTGTGACATCATATAAGATGGCAGACAGAGCCATGTCCTCTGACATACATTTCCTATCTACATTTAACTGCCCAATATTTACAGTGTCCAGGAATTCCTAACCCATAAAAGTTTTGCTTATTCTATATAAATTTAGCGAGACCTGCGAGAGAAACTCAAACAGGTTTCCTTTATGAAAGGAGTAAACATTAGTAACTCCTGTACCACCTGGTACTGGAATGCTTTCCTATTCTGGTTGTGTCTGTACTTGTCCTTTCCCTTGCTGTTTCCTGATATTTTCTATGGCCTTGTGCAGAAATGCTCGTCATTGGTCCTACTGACTCACGCTTTCTTCAGCTTCTACTAGCTTGTTCAAATTCGCCTTTGATAGGCTAACAGGTTCCCAAACATATACTAGAACAAATGGACTGAAACTATTGATCTCCTGATAGGATATGTTATATGATGTGGTCATCCCAGTCTCAGTTACACGAGAAAACGTACTACGACATCATGGTCGTCAGGGTCCCATGAATATGCTCCACCACCCCGTTACACTGCATGTGGTAACCCTTCATTTTGATCACCCACAGAAATATGATTCACAACAGTTCCCTCAGTAAACTCACGCAGAACACCTTGCGTCTATCAGTTATAATAGACAAGGGCACCAAGTGCCTACAGATCACCTCATCCAATAGGAATGTCGCGAATTCTACTGCACTCACAGTCAATATAGATATGGTTTCTGCCCACCTATTAACATAGTCAATGACAGTCACAACTAAACTGTGTCAATGATGGGGTCTTGGAAAAATGTACCATGAGATCCATACTAATTCTCTCAAATTGCTCCCCTACAATTATTTGATGAAGAAATACTGGTTTTTCTGGGTTGAATTATTTTACATCTGACAATCGCGACAACTTCTAACGAATACGTGGATCTCTTTCGGCATGTTCTCCCAACAGTACCTGCAGCATATCTTTTCGATGGTCCTGTCGATGCCAAGATGGCCTGCAATAAGTGGATTATCGTAGCACTCTTTTTAGAACCTCAGGCTTAGGTTTTATCTAGAATAACTAGCAGTCGGTAATGTCCATCCATCCTAGAATTATTTTTATAGAAAACCCTTTTGATTATCGTCGAATTCTCAACTCTCCTGGACAATTTGGAATCAATTCCTGAAGGTTGTTCAACCTTCTCAGTGAATTTTATCAACTTAGCATTCTCATGCTGCATCTTTGCTAAGTCTGCATCCTTGAAAATAAACACAGGAAACTCAAGAGCTCTCTCTTCTTCGTCTACTGTACCTAGTGTCACAGTCTGTCTGCTCAAGACTATCTTCATAATAAATGAGTCTTCCCATTCGAGTAACAGATCTTGGATTAATTCTGCATTATTTTCAGTGATGATCGTGTTTAACGACCTGAACTACGAGTATTCGATTTTAACCATTCCATGTAGCACTGACTATGGTGGCCAGTTTTTACCTTGGAGGGTCTCAAATAGATATAGGTTATAAACTAACCTGTCCACTGCAAAAAAAAAAAAACCGATATTTTTGGGTGGGTTATTGAGTAAATTGTCTCTGCTGACATCAGTGTACGACCGGCCTAGGCCAAAGATGAAGTCTGACCTCAATCCTCTGCATTAGAATCGCACATACTCCTAAATTACTTGCACCAGTATGTACCTTAATTGGCTGATTTTCCTGAAAGTGAATGTTTTGGAGTAGTGNCATACTCCTAAATTACTTGCACCAGTATGTACCTTAATTGGCTGATTTTCCTGAAAGTGAATGTTTTGGAGTAGTGATTAACTTGTTCTGTAGGGTACAATAAGCGAAATCCTGGTCATCTCCACAAACAAATGGCTCATTTCTCTTTAACAGCATATTTCATGGCTTGAGAATCTAGGTGAAATTTTGAATAAACTTGTGTGCGTGTGNGGCTCATTTCTCTTTAACAGCATATTTCATGGCTTGAGAATCTAGGTGAAATTTTGAATAAACTTGTGTGCGTGTGTGTGTATGTTTGTTACCGTTCAGCTCCATAACGACTGAAAGGATTTTGATGAAACTTGATATGTATGTTCTTTAGGTCCTGGAATAGGACATCCGATACTATTTATCCCGATAAATTGTACGGGTCCTGTGAAATAACAACCAAATGTAATTCTGCAATGGCTGGGAACGTGACCTAACTCAGATTCATAATTGCTGAACGGATTTTGACGAAACTTGGTATTTAGGTACTTTAGGTCCTGGAATAGGACATAGGATAATTTTTATACGGCTCCTGTGGAAAAACAACGAAATGTAATTCTGCAATGGCTGGGAACACGACCGGTTTATCAGGCCGCCCAAGAACATTTGAAATGGCTTAACGACTGCTATCAATCGATAACAACCGGGCCGAATATTTAATGTGCCCTCCGAAGCCTGGGAGCTCTCAGATGGTATGCCATTAAACGGTCGCATATCCGAATGTGTGCCGCTGGGAACATTGCTTAACTTTGATGATCGATTAAGATCCCTCAGCCAAGCGCAAAAAGTAGTACCTAGATACACTTATTTCTAAAGCTACAACTTGATNATTAAGATCCCTCAGCCAAGCGCAAAAAGTAGTACCTAGATACACTTATTTCTAAAGCTACAACTTGATGAAACTTACGTTTTTATTTTCAAAAATCGAAAGCGGAAATGTGGTTACTACGCTATAGTTTCACAGATACACTCCAAAAACAATACCCTACTTCTTGGCTATCGGGTAAAAAATAATTCCTTCCTTTTGGGTTGCCATAATCAGTTAAAAACCTAGGCCAACATAGTATAATTTTATAATTCTGTTTTCACATAAACGAATTGTCTTTTCCCAATTTATTTATTAGTGTATCACTGTAAAACTCAATTGTACCCGGGCGAAGCCAGGCTGGTTCGCTAGTTCATTATAAAACACTTCAGCACNCGAAGCCAGGCTGGTTCGCTAGTTCATTATAAAACACTTCAGCACTTGCTTCGTGTATTCCAAATGCTGTTCCAAGAAATATCCACCTATCAACACGTCATCTAAGTATACCAGACAATTTTCCCATTTTAAAACTGACAACATCTTGTCCGTGTATCATTTAAATATGGAAGGCTCTGTCTTTAACCCGAAAGGAAGCATTTGAAAAACAATATGTGCCACCGAGGGTAAAAAATTAGGTTTATTCCTAGTCATCCTCAGTGAAATATAGCTNTGTATCACTGTAAAACTCAATTGTACCCGGGCGAAGCCAGGCTGGTTCGCTAGTTCATTATAAAACACTTCAGCACATGCTTCATGTATTCCAAATGCTGTTCCAAGAAATATCCACCTATCAACACGTCATCTAAGTATACCAGACAATTTTCCCATTTTAAAACTGACAACATCTTGTCCGTGTATCATTTAAATATGGAAGGATCTGTCTTTAACCCGAAAGGAAACATTTGAAAAACAATATGTGCCACCGAGGGTAAAAAATTAGGTTTATTCCTAGTCATCCTCAGTGAAATATAGCTNGCATTTGAAAAACAATATGTGCCACCGAGGGTAAAAAATTAGGTTTATTCCTAGTCATCCTCAGTGAAATATAGCTAGTGATAAAACCTGCCTTCATATTCAGATGGATAAAATATTTTGTTTCTGTCAGCTTGTTAAGGAAATCATCAGTATGGTGGAATGGATACTTATCATCTTTCATAACCTTGTTTTCATTATGATAGTCCACACAAAAACAGATCCAACCATAATTTCTCCCTGACTAACACAACTGTAGCACACAAACTTGTCTTGCATGGATGCATGATCCCATTCTGAATATGCCCTTTCACTATGTTGTGAATAACTTTTCTCTCTTCTGGTGACATTCGATACAGAAGTAAGCTAACAGGGGATCTATCCTTTGTATCCAACCTCACCACTTCCTCGTGAGTCATTCCTATATGGTTAAACTTCCAGCTAAAACAAACAGCATGCGTGTGTAACAAACTAACAATCTGATCTCGCTATTTGGGTAAGAGGTTAGTGTTAATGTTCAGTCTTGCCTCATCAAAGTACTCATCTACAGCTGTACAAAAACATTCACAATTTTTTCTCTTTTGTCACCTCAGTAAATTACCCAGTTTACCCATCATCAACCCACAATGAGGTAGTACCTCATGGTTGGCTAAATAATTCCCACCCATAGGGGTATGTGATGTATAAAGAACAGCCCTGTGGTTCAATATTGAATATNATGGTTGGCTAAATAATTCCCACCCATAGGGGTATGTGATGTATAAAGAACAGCCCTGTGGTTCAATATTGAATATTTGATATAAATATTCTCCATAGGTTCCAGTAACAGCTCAGAGGGTAGCCCATCCTTTTTTATTACAATTTCTACNATTTGATATAAATATTCTCCATAGGTTCCAGTAACAGCTCAGAGGGTAGCCCATCCTTTTTTATTACAATTTCTACATTTAATGGCAACACGGGGCTAGATTGATTTATTATTAACTGCGACAAAGCCAAAATGAAGAGTTTCACTCTCAGGACCTTCCACAAAGGTATGTTTGTACTCCAGTGAACTCACACCAGAGGATCGCATAGCAATACCTAAATGTTTCTCTACTGTGTGTTGTTTCATGGAACCCTTAACAGGATTCGCTCGGCCTAGAGTCATAATCCTGCCTGTTTCGCCGAAGGATGGTAAACTAACTGTAGGGTGTAATTTGCCCCCCAAACACCTAAATCAATCATGTAACATACTTCCTGACTTTAACCAGTAATAAATTACAGTACCTTTGGATTGGCTTCTCTACAATTCTTTTAGGTTATTGAACGATTGTCAACCAAGGTCACAGCATTGCCACTGTCTAGGAATGTGGGGAGTTCTTTATCAAAAAGCTATGCCTGGAGAGAAAACACCTTTCCTCAGGTTTAACATTACAATTTGTTGTTGAGGTGAACCACACACATTTATTTGGTTCATTCTGCTTAGTTTACCGAATCCTCTTGTACTCCTTGTTTACAATTTCGTTATATTTGCCCAGGCTTCTCACAGAAGTGCCACAAAGGTATACCACTGCTTGTATGACTAGGCCAGAAAACTCTGGAATTACTGTCAAAATTTGCACTCTACTCTTGATATAACGATTGTTATTGCTACTTCAAGGCTGGGCTTCCTCCNTGGAATTACTGTCAAAATTTGCACTCTACTCTTGATATAACGATTGTTATTGCTACTTCAAGGCTGGGCTTCCTCCGTTTGTTCCCCCTTGCCACTTAACCCCTTCTCCACAGCAGTCCAGTCAATTTCTGAATACATAAAGAGTCCCATATCTACGTGTTCCAAGAGTTATAAATTCTCTTGCATGCCTCATTTCCTCAATAAGGGAGACAAACTGTTTACCTAGAATATCTATGCTCTTCCGTAAGCTCTCCAATACAATNGCCTCATTTCCTCAATAAGGGAGACAAACTGTTTACCTAGAATATCTATGCTCTTCCGTAAGCTCTCCAATACAATAGGGATAGCTGGAGGGGGTGCACATGGAGGTGTCTCGTGTGCCACTCTAACTGCGACAGGGTCGGTTCCACTACACCCACCGCACATAAAAATCATGTTTTTAACATACAACTATTCAGCATCTATCTTCCTTAAATATGACTTCAGTTCCTCAAATGAATTGTTATTGAATAACAGCATGCACTCACTACTATATCAGGTTTCAACCCCCTGAAATTAAATTTTATTTTCTAACCATCCTGCTTACCTGTGTACACCCAATTGCATAGGTTTAAGATGTCATACAGGAACACTGACATTTTCCTGAGTCTCTTAAATCTCCTATTGCAGCAGAGACCCCCTAGGATTTTTGTGTCTACTAACCTCTTTTCATTACTCCCATGTCACCTGAAGGCAGCACTTGTCTAAAAAGTGAGAAAATAACTAACATACTGTATGTCATCTCACCAATTTGCCTTCGTGGCACATTTGAAGGTTTTGAAATATTCGTGCACATCTTCTTTGTGTTTTCCAGAAAATAGTTCAGAGTCAACAAACAGCGAGAATACTTAATAACTGTCGTTTTTGCTATTTCTGCTGCTTGCAACTCTAATTGTGAATACTCCTGTAAGAAAAAAAGGTTTGTCAGAAAAGTGTATTCATCATTGGCACAGGCTGTTTATAATTGTCTCGCAGGACTTGCCAAACTTATACAGAATGAGGAAAACCAGTTACACATTTACAGTACCTAGGACATTCTGGCCCCTAATGGTTGTAAATTGCAAATTTGAAAGGACAGGCACAACCAACATCAAAAGCAGTCCAGTACCACATGGGATATGAGTGAAACTGTCAAAGTTCCCGGTGGAACCAGCTCTTTCCTTACCGAACCTCCCCTCATGGTGGCCGATACCTATTAAAAGGTCCTGCCAGGAGCGCTTCTTTATAGTTTACTTTATCTCCCGCAAACAAAAGCTAGATCTGCTCTTTCGTTTCGCAGGGTGCCACCGGAAAATTTGAATTTTGAGTCTGTCATACTGGTCCGAAAAGAATTGAAAAACACACGAAGCTAAATACTTACACTGACATTTACACACTACCGTGCACGTGCTTGTCCTTCTCACGAGTAAAGTTAAGTATGATGGCATTCCCTTAGCACTTTCTCGGCCCAGTGCGCCCGGGCTGTGTCGGACTTAGATTTGGGAAACAGCTGGTATCNTGGCATTCCCTTAGCACTTTCTCGGCCCAGTGCGCCCGGGCTGTGTCGGACTTAGATTTGGGAAACAGCTGGTATCCAGGATTGTTTCCCGCCTCCTCGTCCCTGGCCGCAAAGAGTGTTGTTCTAAACCACACTGCAGACGTTCGATTCATTCACACATTAAATACACTCATTCTGCTACCATGCTCAGGCCTTCGGTCTTGTCCTTTCCTTGGAAAAACTTGCGTAGTTGCCTCCGACATCCAAATCTCGTTCCGGTGCCATCGCTGGTGTCGTTATCACAGGGATTTTCCTGGAACAAAACAGTGTTTTATTCAGGAAAAAAATGGTAGTGATCGGGTATTGTCAAATCCGGTGTTTTGGTTAAGGAGCCATCCGAGGAGAATGACTAATACCTGACAACAGTATACCCTGTGAAGGGCTTACTGTAGTCAAAAGTACGTCTTCCATGTGTACGGATTGCATCCTTGTAGATCGTGGACAGGTCGAATACTTCCCCACTTCTCCAGAAGCACTCCTTGAGCAAGCTCAGAAGCGCCTCCGTGTTCATCGGCAGACCCACCTGGGCGACGGTGAGCCTGTCAACGCACTCCGTGTGGGGGAAGAGGATCTTCTCTTCCCCGTCCATCGACCTAACCAATAGGGCGTTTGCTGCCATCAGGACTTTTGGTTCTTCCAGTCTTGATATCTGGGTTCCTCGTACAACCTCATAGTAGAGTTCCCATGGTTTTTTCGGGTGGGCTCCCAAGGGCCAGGCTTGTACTGAGGCATCAATAGTCTTCCTATCTGATGGCCATTCGATGTTGAAAATTCTGTCTTTTTGGGGCACCATCTCGTTCCTCCTTACCTTGGTTCTGAGAAGAGAGACTTCTCTTTCTGCTCTTTCCAGTTTAACCTCTTCTGTGTCTCTCTCCTCAGTCTCTCTTGGTTTTCTGAGAGTGTGGACTGCTCTTCTTCTCTGGTCCCTTAGGAGTTTGCNATCAATAGTCTTCCTATCTGATGGCCATTCGATGTTGAAAATTCTGTCTTTTTGGGGCACCATCTCGTTCCTCCTTGCCTTGGTTCTGAGAAGAGAGACTTCTCTTTCTGCTCTTTCTAGTTTAACCTCTTCTTTGTCTCTCTCCTCAGTCTCTCTTGGTTTTCTGAGAGTGTGGACTGCTCTTCTTCTCTGGTCCCTTAGGAGTTTGCNTTGTCTCTCTCCTCAGTCTCTCTTGGTTTTCTGAGAGTGTGGACTGCTCTTCTTCTCTGGTCCCTTAGGAGTTTGCTCGTATTGCGAGCAACATGAGCAAAGCTCTCCCTTTCATACAAGACTGGATTCCAGGCACAAGGCCAACCATCACTTGGCCCCTCTGGGTTTGTCTCATCNGGTCCCTTAGGAGTTTGCTCGTATTGCGAGCAACATGAGCAAAGCTCTCCCTTTCATACAAGACTGGATTCCAGGCACAAGGCCAACCATCACTTGGCCCCTCTGGGTTTGTCTCATCCGGTGTTGGTTCGTCTTCTGAGTCAGCCAATTGCAGGACTGACCCAGTCCATCTTGGTACCTGTGACTGCTGCACGATAGGTTCTGTCACAGTTGGAACTTCCTTGTGTTTAGCTGGTGTTTGCGGCATGGGAGGCTGGTCTGTTTCTGCTTCTACTAGAATAACCGTTGAGAACATATGTTGTTGGTTTTCACTCATTTTGGCTTTCAGTTGTCACCGGATCATCTCTGCCCATCCCTAGTGTCTGATTTAAGCTCTGGCTTAACCACCACATGTCGAATTCTTCGTTTCGTTTCCCTGCCTCCGTCAGGAATTCCAGCACACGAGGCGCCAGGACCCTGTCGGAAAGCATTTCCCGGAGGTCGATCAGTCCATGACTGTCCTCGAAGGAGGTTCGAAGATTCCCAATCTTTGGGCAGTCATGGAGGAGGTGCGCAGAGATGTCAGGCACCCCACACACTACACAGTCAGGTTCTTGCATCAAGGCCATGAATGCCAAGTTGAAAGTTCCCGTTGCCCGGTCAGGAACTGCGCACAATAGTGACCTATTGAAAGCCACCTCATACGCATCCGCAACCGGACATCAGGAAAGATCTCGTAAGTCAACATTCCCTTCTCAGAGTTATCCCATCTCTCTTGCCGTTTCTCCATTGTCTGTTCTTTCAGTTCTTCTGTTTCCTCGGGGAGGATCGAGTCCACCCATTTCCGTCTACATATTTCACCTCTCTCTCTTATGAGGTCTAGTGGGATCTCTGTGGCTAGTACTTGTAAGGCGTCGTTCGAAACTGTTCTGTATGTCTTGGTGGTGGTAAGTAGCGCAGCACACTGCGCACTTATCACTTTCCTTCTGGTGGGAACCTTTTTGACCTCTGGGTACCATATGCCTGCGACATATGTTACCACTGCCAGGAAGAATACGTGGTACATCAACTTCAACGTGTGGTAGCCAAGTCCCCAGTTTGCAGGTGCCACAGCTCTTAATTGGTGAAAATTACAACAGCCTTGTTAACAGCATAGTGAACATGACCATGGAATGCAAGACGGTTCTGTAGAATTACTCCAAGATATTTCATTTCTTGGACGAGTTTCACAACTCGTCCTTCGAAACCAATCACTGGCTTTCTCTAGAGATTTCCTTTCAAGATTATCGCATTCATTTTCTCTACAGAGAATTTCAATTTGAAATTCTCTGCCCATGTCCCTATTATTCCCAGGGCACTTTCCGTTTTCTCCTCCATTTCTCGCCGTGACCATGCTGGTATTAGTAGGAGTCCATCGTCTGCATATCCATAGATCACGCAGCCGTCTGGTAGGGTCAGCCGCAGCAGACCTTTGAATATGACATTCCAGAGTATTGAGCCTAGAACAGATCCTTGCAGGCACCCGTTGCTAAGCACTTTTATGTATCTGTGTTCCCCTAGTCTCAGTTCACAGGTTCTTTCATTTAAGAAGTCTTTGATCAGTTCATGCAGGTTCCTTGGGCACTCTAACAAGCGTAGTTGCCACAAAATTTGTGGCCACCATGCATAATCAAAAGCCCCCGTGGTATCCAACGATATTGCTAGGACGTAGTTCTGTTCATGCTGTTTCACCTGGTTAACCATGTCGATAATGGCCTTCTCGGTACTTTTCCCTTTTATAAAACCATACTGTCTTGCGTGGATTCCCTGAACAATGTCCAGGTACTCCGAGAGCTGTCTGTTCACCAGACACTCCAAGACTTTCCCCATTACAGATAGTAGTGTAATGGGGCGGCATGATTTGGCCATTCTCGGGTTTTTCTCAGAGCCTTTAAAGATGACCTTTAAAAGTCCTCTCTTCCAGCACTCAGGAAATACTCCCGTTTCGAGACAATGGTTATAGAGTTCCAGCATCTTGGTTCTTATTCTTGGATATCCTCGGAGTAGCATTTCCCCTGTCCGGCCAACTATACCTGGGGTTTCTTGAGTTTAATCCTGCGGACAATCAAGTTCAGTTCTTCCAGAGAGAAGGGTGCTGTGTCCTCTGTTCTTACTTCCAACTCAGCATTTTCTCTTACTTCCTTGTGGTAGTCATTCTCCCCTATCTGTGAATCGTCAGGCAGCAAGACTTCCATCAAGTCCCTGGCGATTTCCTCAAAGGACTGCAGTAATTTTCCATCCCGTTCAAGAGTTGGAAGCTCCTCACTGCTTCTTTTTTTTCCTGACACCATCCGGTAGACCAGGCATTTTTTAATCTTCTGCAGACATCACGCCGCGAATGGATGGCGATACATTCTCGGTCGATGCATTGTGGTATGACATCACGACTGTAGACAGCAGTGGGGAAAGGAGGTTCAATACCCCAGGCGCGGCATGCAGTTCTCTTACATACACCGAGTTGGGAGACCGAGCTACCGGTACACCTTCCAGCATGTCCACTGAGGCCTGCCACCAAGCTACATCGTAATACAGTTCACATAGTTATCCTTACATAGCTACTCAACCACCACAGCATGTGTATGTTAACATTTTGAACCCCATTAAAGAGCTGCATGACTCTCCAGCTTATAAAAACTGTTAACAATGGTAGTTAAATGTTTCGTTTCTTCATGGGGTTAGGGCTTAGGTGAGCTTCCACATGGAATTGATAGTGTTGTGGGAATTCTCACACCGTTTAGTGCTGTGGGGATATATGGCTAGTCGTTGAGTGGGTTCAGTAGTGACGAGTCGCTGGAACTCAGGTATTAATTCTTGTATCCTATTCTGTGAGATGCGAAAATCAGGCACCACCGATAGTGAGCAGGTGCTTAAGGTTTTGATCCCTGGTCATTTTGAAAGAAAAAATTACAGATGATTATAGCGGAAATCTGAGTCTACCCTATAGTAGTGAGTACAAATTTGACTAGGAAAGTGTATTTTCGTGTATTTCTGTGCTGTTTGTGGCAAGACTGGTATTTGCATAGCAGAAATGCATTTGTTTGAGTTTTACAAGTTTTCGTCTTATGAGATGTGAGATGCCATCGCCTTGCCCTAGGGTACGAAGGAGAATTCTTGATTTTTTTAAGCCATTTTATATTTTTTTTTTTAACAAAGATAGGTTAAGCTGCTTTGATGAGAAATGTGCTGTCGGATTTTTTTAAATTTTGTCGGGGTTGCGGATCAGTAGATAATTCAATTTTGAATGTAGTATAAATTGATAACTCAAGATTGTTTGTTTTGGGTACATTTACCTTAGTTGTCGACAGAAGAGTATCACCAAAATATCTGGCATACTGTTAATGTTAAAGTAATTTCTTCTATGCTGAAAAGCATAGTGATACTGTGGTATTTTTATTATTTTAAAGCATACGGAATTAAAGAAATTTTCTTGCTCAAGTAAAAAGTGATTTTTTGTTAGGTGTAGATTTAAAAATCTCAGGGAGTTATCTTAAATCATNAATTTTCTTGCTCAAGTAAAAAGTGATTTTTTGTTAGGTGTAGATTTAAAAATCTCAGGGAGTTATCTTAAATCATAATTTTTCTGTTGCCAAAGTTTTCTGTTTTATGTATTCGTGTATTGTTATAAGGACAAACCGAAGGTACTTATGGGAGAACCTCTGTGAATGAAACTGTTTTGTTTATGTCATTGGAAAAATCACATTTTAGGTTACTTATGCAATTTTTGTTGAGCGCTGTTTTCATTGTAGGCGGTTAGTTTGGATATCTCCTTCCTCTCACTCTTGCTATTGGTGGGTAGACNAATTTTCTTGCTCAAGTAAAAAGTGATTTTTTGTTAGGTGTAGATTTAAAAATCTCAGGGAGTTATCTTAAATCATTATTTTTCTGTTGCCAAAGTTTTCTGTTTTATGTATTCGTGTATTGTTATAAGGACAAACCGAAGGTACTTATGGGAGAACCTCTGTGAATGAAACTGTTTTGTTTATGTCATTGGAAAAATCACATTTTAGGTTACTTATGCAATTTTCGTTGAGCGCTGTTTTCATTGTAGGCGGTTAGTTTGGATATCTCCTTCCTCTCACTCTTGCTATTGGTGGGTAGACTGTCCTAATTTTATCAAGAAGAAGTTTTTTTCAGTGGTTCCGTGTAGTTTGTTAACTGTTAATTTAAGGACACTTTAAGTGAAGCTTGGACTCTTTAATCACAAACATTTTACAGTAATTTTAAACTTTGTTGTCGTTTAGCTGAAGTCCCACTAGACTGAGGGCGAATAGAAGAGCAAGCAGTTGTTGATTTTTTATGAACTCTGGTTATGGGTGTCTTGGGCATATTGTCTGTGGGGTGAGTGAATGTTCCCCCCTCCCTTTCCAGGTCGGTACAGCGAAAAAAGAGTGTATACCACTACATCAATGCCTAAGATCAGTAGCATTAGTGCCGTGTTCACTGCCAGGTGAAACTCCTCCATTCGCAGGATGTGGCTCAAGGAGAGTGCCTTAGTGTTGTCACTGCTGTGAAGATACTGAACCCTGAGGCATGCTGGAGNACATTTTACAGTAATTTTAAACTTTGTTGTCGTTTAGCTGAAGTCCCACTAGACTGAGGGCGAATAGAAGAGCAAGAAGTTGTTGATTTTTTATGAACTCGGGTTATGGGTGTCTTGGGCATATTGTCTGTGGGGTGAGTGAATGTTCCCCCCTCCCTTTCCAGGTCGGTACAGCGAAAAAAGAGTGTATACCACTACATCAATGCCTAAGATCAGTAGCATTAGTGCCGTGTTCACTGCCAGGTGAAACTCCTCCATTAGCAGGATGTGGCTCAAGGAGAGTGCCTTAGTGTTGTCACTGCTGTGAAGATACTGAACCCTGAGGCATGCTGGAGNCGCAGGATGTGGCTCAAGGAGAGTGCCTTAGTGTTGTCACTGCTGTGAAGATACTGAACCCTGAGGCATGCTGGAGATGAACTCCAGATGAATCGACGTGAAGTTTCGACACTGCGACGAATGGTGCATCTGTAATCAGAAGTTACCTACCCCTCCTGAAATCTTTCTGTCAGGTCCTGTGCAGTCCTAACCTGAAGTCATCTCTGTTTTACAGGCATAGTTGTGTTCATTTTTGCGATTGTTATTTAGAATTGTAAGATTTAAATTATATTCAGAGTTTGCGAACTCACTGGGTGAAGCAGTGTGAGTCATTTGTCAATTTTAAATGTTTGATGCTTGGTATGTTGTGTTACAGAAGTGAACCTGGTACACCGAGATGGAAGAGAGTCACAGAGGAGTGTGCCTGGTTGGTCGTGGATGAAGTCCTTAATTTGTGACCAAACTGTATACCTTGGGGAAAACAGAGCATCAAATGATTGTGGCTGCTCCTCTCGTGATGTAACCTAGGGTGCAAAATATCGTAGCTACTTCCTGGTGAAGTGCAGCGCATCGGTTAGCTGTATTTATGTAATATCGTCAAATCCATGCAGAAAATATCCAAAATGGTTTTAAAATTGTTTACATTTTTTTTTAAGATACTTAAATTTTTTGAAGCAGTTTGTATAAATTTAATAGCTTGTTTGTGTTTCCACCTTATATAATTATACTTGTCTGAGTCCATATTTTCTAGTCTCTCTCTCTCTCTCTCTGGCTCTCTCTCTCTCGCTCTCTCTCTTTATCTCTCTCTCTCTTTATCTCTCTCTCTCNTCTCTCTCTCTCTCTCTCTGGCTCTCTCTCTCTCGCTCTCTCTCTTTATCTCTCTCTCTCTTTATCTCTCTCTCTCTCGGGCACCTTGACAAACACAACTAGATGATAGATACGGCACAAGAGTAAGAAGGTGGTGGTGCGCTGGTGCTGGTGTCCGCCAACTTGCATAATGTCACCACCACCATCTTGGATTACATCACTCTAGCCATCTTCGATGATGTAATGCGAACTTGATCTTACCTTTGGTCACCATATTGAATTGCATTACCATCACCATCTTGAATTACAATGCCACCATTTAGTTTCAGCCTGCCAGATTGCATTATATATCCATCATNGCATTACCATCACCATCTTGAATTACAATGCCACCATTTAGTTTCAGCCTGCCAGATTGCATTATATATCCATCATCTTGTTTCTGCCCACCATCTTGGATAAGGTCACTGATACCATCTTGGATTACATCACCATGGCCATCTTGTTTTTTTCTAATTACTTACTTCCACTCGACTGCCATCTTGGATGACTCATTAATTTTGATTACACATTCATCTTGATTACTCATAGTAGAGCAGAAATGTCGGTTCTGCTGCAGGATTCGAGATCTTGCTCCAGCTAAGACCACCGTCGTCTTGTTTCTTGCCACCATCTTAAATTACATTTTCTCATGCTCTGTCATTCCACCTCATATGTGCTCCATCCACCATCTTGGATCATATATTTTTACTCTGTCATTTCATGTTAGGCATCGTGGATTTCATTTGTTTTTTAATTGATTCATCAGGTGAGCTGAGTTATTACTTAAGAAAATATTTTTTTCACTTGTACATAGGTATTTCACTTTGTGTAAGAATTTACTACTCATGTAGGACTTCCAAACTTTTTCAATCATATTGTACACATAAAATCCTTTATACTTGTGTATTAGTTATATTTTTCACTTGTTCAAAGTTATTTCATTTCATGTAGTACTTAACCCCTCGTGTAGGACTCCGAAAATTTTTTACATATTTTTCATGCTCCTTTAGCCCTATAGATGTATACATCGATATGCACAGGCCTTTAAGCTATAGCATTTTTGACCTAACTCAAAATAGTAAAGAAAAACAAAACTTTACCTAACATAAGCTTATCTAACACTGCAAATAAAATGTATACCTAACCTAAGAAAGCCCTGAAAATATTTCTAACCAAACCTATCAGAGTCCAGAAATATCAAACCCGGCCCAACATAAACTAACCTCATACATTCCAGAAAAATTAAACCTAACTTACATAATCGAGAATAAAATTATACCTAACCTAACACATCCTTGAGAGGTGTAACCTAACCTACAACAATTCAGCTAAAACAAGTGCACTCGTGGTACTAGGTAAAATACCAGGAAGACGTGTGCACATCTGTCCTCCTTCCCTGCCCTCATTCAACCATCAGTATGATGTCATGGGGCATACATAGGTTGTTACGGCACACAGGGGATTCAACAGCAAGTAGAGCAAGTTAGCGCTGTGGAGACAAAAATTTAATACTGTTCTGTCTATGATTGCATTGAATGCATTATTTCAAATTGTATACAGTCAATACTGCTGACTAAATCAAAGGGTAAAAATATAACAGGCACTGTCACCATTTTACATCTGCAGTTTTTTTGTCCAAAAAATCCATCTGTAATTGTTATATTTAAATTTAATTTGAACAAGGTTTTAGTTGTTTGCTGAATTGGAGTTACTTTTTTTGTAGCCAGTCACCCAGGAAACACTAAACTCTATAGTCACAAAATCTTCTGAATAAAGCGAACGAGAAAACTGATTGTATACAGAAGCATATAATGGCTGTGGAAACAGTGGTAGCAGACTGACGTGGACCACTCCTGTGTGGTCTGGCACGGCCACTGTCGCCATGTCAATAGCCCACAGGTGCTGCACCACTGCGGCATTCGGAACATGAACGCAGTGCGTTCCGATGCATGTCAGCTTCGTTCACTTGTGAATGAGTCACAACCTGGTACTGAGAGTCCATTTAGTGTCTGTGGCCCCTGTAGAGTGATCATGTAAATTAGGATAGGAATTAAGTGAGGACATCTGTAGCAAATGCCATTATAGTTTATAACCCACGAGCAAGTGTAAGTGTAACTCGCCCTTATGGCATTGCAACTTAATATCAGAGTAAACGCACGCCATGTGCATATCTAATTCGGTGTAGGATATCAGGGTAATGTCATTTAATGTTTATGTAATTTTTAGAATATTAGCGTGTATCTGGTTAAACCAAACAGTATGGTGCGAATATTCAGTCTATAATTCAACTTGAACATTCCGGTCGCAGAGTGCCCCAGAACTTGACAGACAAAAAATTCGCACGTGTTTTTCGAGGCTCCACATAATAAGGTTTTGTGTGTAAATAAGCTGATAATTAGGAAATCTGGACTCTCCGCAGGATCAGGGATGTTCATCCCGAACGTTTCAGTGTTTTGTTATATGTACATTTAACATGTTAATGTAATGAGGTCAGTAAATTGGGGTACCTCGCTGAGTAGTACGAGCTTTCGGCAAGGCCGCTGCTCTCGCCCGCACCACCTCCAGAAGTCTGATTTCACAGGTAATAGGTACTGCATTGTGTCGCAGGGGGCTATCATATTTTGTTCATCACTTCCGGTGAATAGCCTAATGTAGTTTACCGGAACCTTTGTTTTCTCCGAAGTAGCCCCACGTTCGCAGCACCTCCTCCATCAGATTGTTTCCGACCCAGGATGTTTTAATTCACTTTAAGTTTTATTCGTACAATTTTCTTAGCATTGTACTGTTATGGTCACTGTCAGGCATTGTGAGCCAGATCCTCTTAATTTTGGTTCTGTATATTTGTCTTTTTAAACTGAACTCAACATACAACTTTTCTTCACTTAACTACAAGTGTGTATTCTCATTTATCATATTGGACTTTGGACCCTATCCCTATCCAGGTAATTTCTCATTGCCACTAGGAGGCATACATCGCTTACAGTGTAAATGGTAATATCACGATGTGGTGGGGAGCCACAATACCCCAATTATATTTACGTTTTTCTGTAACCTTGGTGCAGTGTGTGTCAGGGGATATAGCAACGTGGTCGTTCGGCACACGACCCAGAAAACAGTGATTTTGTACTCACCCTATGAATTGGGGCATATTCTATTCAAAAGCAGAATATTTGTGTGTTGTTTTGACTTTTATTAACATGTACACCGAATGATGTCTGAATTATCTGTCCCCTTCCTCTCAGGTCACATTAAATGGCTTCATCAACTAGGTGTGGCTAAAACAATGTAATAATAATGTGTGTACAATATCCAGTGAAGAAAGGGTAGTTTGGATTTAAAAAAATCGCCATTTTTGCCATAACAGGGACAACATTGTTCGTGTAGCCATTTTGTGCCGTAGGTCAGGGCCGTGCGGAACAATAAACTCTAACGTCATCGCCAAACCTTCATCACCCACTTACATGCATACAACCTGGGGCGACCACGCCATGGNATAGGGACAACATTGTTCGTGTAGCCATTTTGTGCCGTAGGTCAGGGCCGTGCGGGACAATAAACTCTAACGTCATCGCCAAACCTTCATCACCCACTTACATGCATACAACCTGGGGCGACCACGCCATGGTAAACAACTGGACCAGTCACTAATATCCACGTGCACGAGGAGCATGTGAATGGTAAACGCCACTGCCATCCGGGAAGATGGTCCACGACAACAATTGAAGACAGAGNGGTAAACAACTGGACCAGTCACTAATATCCACGTGCACGAGGAGCATGTGAATGGTAAACGCCACTGCCATCCGGGAAGATGGTCCACGACAACAATTGAAGACAGAGCTACCACGCCTCATCACTGCGACCACATCTGCCGTGTGCAACCGAATCTACCATCTCGTGTAAACTTCACAGAGAACTTTTTGAAAAATGACATACAAGCCATCTGTACAATACACGAGACAAATGTGTGATCAGTGCGAGCAACCCTGAAAGCTTGATCCCATCGACATCTACACCATACACGCAGGGATATACCGGTGCCAGTTGACCGACTACGGTGCATATTTCCTGCCCCCGCTCGCTTCCACAGCGATCGGCTACCATTGCACACGATTCATGCGTGAGGGCGTCAGCACAAACTCTGTACTTTGTGCGATGTATCAGCGAGTGATACACACCAGCTGTCTGTACAATACAGCAGGAATTACCATCCGATAACATCAGTTCCACTGCAAGCAATGCACAGAACCATGGACAATGTACCAGACCAAGTCAATGAAGCACGAACTGCAACCATCAACTGGTGAGTACTTAACATCAACTACCAAATAGGGTTCAGTGTGTCGTGTAGAGTATTGTGTCAATCCCGACAGGGTGTGTATAAATTGTAAATGGTGTACTGCTAGCTTTCAACATGCTTGTGTATCCGCGGAAAAGTGGCAGGCTTTCCGAGAGGGAATATTCTGGTTTGTCAAATGTCAACAAACGCTTATGGCTAAATGCATGCCTGTACCGGAACCCACGCGAACAAAAGGGGAATATGAATTATTCTTGCAACATGTCCCGAGACTGCCTAGCCACCCAGTNTACCGGAACCCACGCGAACAAAAGGGGAATATGAATTATTCTTGCAACATGTCCCGAGACTGCCTAGCCACCCAGTGTAAAGAACTGAAACTACACCACCCATTCATCACCGGCAGGAAACATTAGGAGCAAACACAACACTGTTAGTAATGCCAGTGCCATCATCCCCGAGTATAGGCCAATCCAAACTGGGCAGAACTCTGTGACACCTAGATGTTCCAGATACTCCCGAACATTTCTNTCCCCGAGTATAGGCCAATCCAAACTGGGCAGAACTCTGTGACACCTAGATGTTCCAGATACTCCCGAACATTTCTGGCTAAATAACTGAGGATGCACGCGTGTTTCTCAAAAAGTGCACCACCCACCTACAATGGTACGGAGTTATTTTAGAAGAGCGGGCGAGTGTCATTAGTAACCAACTGCTGGGCAGGGCGAAAGCCTGGTGGGGGTTCCCCTCCGAGTACGACATGGCATAGGGTAAATTTGTGCGTAAATTCACTGCCAGATAAGCAAACATGTATAATGCACTAAAACAGCAAATAGCATTATTTACCTACGAAAAGTAAACTAAGCTTAGCCGACCGGCATTACCCACACCTCTCAGACGAAGATATGCTTGAGTCAATCNACCTACGAAAAGTAAACTAAGCTTAGCCGACCGGCATTACCCACACCTCTCAGACGAAGATATGCTTGAGTCAATCATGGGGACTGTGCAACTTAAATACCGACCAGCCTTACTCCCCATGGTGTTTTATGAAACCCAGTGTTTTCTGAGAANATGGGGACTGTGCAACTTAAATACCGACCAGCCTTACTCCCCATGGTGTTTTATGAAACCCAGTGTTTTCTGAGAACCACTGTGGTTGCGGCACTGGACGCAGTGAAGTGCAGGATGGCCAACCTCACTGCGCACAGTAAGTACAGGTCGATAGACGCATGGGGTAATCCAGTGGACACACATGTGTCAGAGGAGAAGCGCACGAAACCGACCGAAACCACAAAGGGGACATTGCCCCCCGACCCCATAATCAACCGATCAGTCATTGCCAAACAGGACCTCTACCACAGGGAAAAGTGGGGCAAATGACACTTCCCAATCACGAAACATAAATAACAACAAACGGTCCGACGATTGTGCCTCGTTGCCACATCTGCGAATATGAACAGTACCACTGGCACAGTGTATGCCCGAACAGTGTAAACAAACAGCAGGAGAAAGACAAATCGGAGTAGGGCAAACTGAGGCAGCCCTCTCCTCCATTGTCTCTACCGGAACTCCCTAGACTACAAGCATAAACCAGATATTTAATTATCTAGGCCAGGTTAGCACCACTAGTGAGCAGCTGAGCAGAAAACCTTTACACATAAACGAGTGGAACACCATCGCCCTGATCTACATGGTCGCATCACACAACTTCGTGAGGGNAGAAAACCTTTACACATAAACGAGTGGAACACCATCGCCCTGATCTACATGGTCGCATCACACAACTTCGTGAGGGCCCGAACTAGTGGGTCAATAGCTGGTAACTAGAGTAAGCATCCACACAATTGGCCACTTTGAACAGGCCCAGGGATCGCCTGGGCGAAGTCCAAGTAGAAATTCAGATTCGCGACTGTTCCGTGGACATCACCACTCTTGTCTCCAACAAGATATACAAAGACCTGATTGTNAAGAAATTCAGATTCGCGACTGTTCCGTGGACATCACCACTCTTGTCTCCAACAAGATATACAAAGACCTGATTGTAAGTTTACGCTGGCTTCGACAGCATAATACCATCATCGAGATTGCTATGGATCGCATCCACTTTGGTCTGACAGAATGGCGAATGGTGTACAACCTAGGACATCGCCGCGAGAACAACGAACACTCTGTCCAACTTGACATGTTCGACTACACAGTGCCTGCAGAACATAGAGATGCAATCCAGCTAGTGCTAACTGAAAGATGGGATGTATTCGCCATGGCAGATCCAATAAGATAACAAGAGTGGCAAAGCCCTCTATATAGCTCACTAAAGTGGAACCTATCCGGTCCGCCCTCACGATTATGACCCATATCATTTGAGAATAATCAATCAACAAATCTAGGAAATGATAAGAGATGGGGTGATAGAATGCTCCAAGAGTAACTACAATTCAGCTATCGTTCTAGCCTCCAAGAAAGATGGGATCTGGAGATTCTGTGTAGACATCCGCTTACCCAATATAGTGACTGAATGTGTGCTACTACCCTTAATCACTGTCAATTCCAAGCTGAACATGCTAGGGGATGCCAAAGTTCTGTCTTCCCTTGATCTTAGAAGTGGCTACTGGCAAGTGCCAATACACTCCAAGGAACATCACAAGACAGCATTTACAGCCCCCGACGGGCACTTTTTCCAATTTTGTGTTATACATTTTGGGCTGAAATGTGTCCCCTCCACTTTCCAGAGTATGGTGGTTCGCGTCTCTGATGGCCTGGTAAGGGATTCTACCATAGCATACCTGTATGAAATTGTGATCTTTTCGAAAANGTGGTTCGCGTCTCTGATGGCCTGGTAAGGGATTCTACCATAGCATACCTGTATGAAATTGTGATCTTTTCGAAAACGTGGGAATAACATGTACAACTACTATCCCTCGTCCTAGAGTGACTGGCTATGAATAGGCTGACTTGCATTAACGGGAAATGTCATATTAGCAATATGTGACTTCAATACCTAATCCACACAGTCGACACTAAAGGGATCCAACCCAACTACTAACAACTACATCTAATTCAGGAATACAATGTGTCCAACGCACACAAGCTCCTGTGGAAAAACAATTTCTCGTCAATTGGTTTAGGTNACAAGCTCCTGTGGAAAAACAATTTATCGTCAATTGGTTTAGGTATTACATCCAGGATTTTGTCATGATAACAGCCCCACTAACTGCCCTATTTTTCACACAACGGAACTTCCAATGGGACGACAATGACAAGAATGCATTCGAAGAGATAAAGTACTGTTTCCAGCAATACAACAAACTATCTCACTTAGGCCCCCAGAGGAATTTATACCTACAGACAGATGCAAGTCAACAGGGGTTTGGCACCATCCTATTTCTTAACGACGACGACAGGGAGTGCAGGGTCATAGACTACAGCAATGCGAAGTTCGCCCCATGCGAATGTAACTTTGACGAGAATAAAAGTGAATGTCTGGCTATTGTATGGGTATTAAAACATTACCGCAAACAAATAGAGTATCAACGATTCACATTAAGGACCGACAATCATTGCCTGATGTGGCTCCACAACATATGCACTGCCCATAGTAAATTCACACGGTGGTCCATGTTACTACTAGCCTACGATTTCATGGTGGAACATATCCCGGGCGAAGAAAGCCAATTAGCCGATGCCCTTTCCCACGTGGCCGGTACTACTGAAATAGCGCGAGACGAAGACGAATGGGAAGTTTTCTTGCGACCTGATAGTCCGCCCACTGCCATGTTGAAACACGTAAACAAGGGCGCGATTGCTGCCCCTAAGACTTCACAAGTAACACAGTGCAAGAACGAGTGCTCTCTGTGCAACATATGTCAATGATATCGCTGAGTGCTGTACACAGTGTGCTCGGGAATAGCTGACAAACTGGCATGTGGTCGATAACCATTTTGTGAACTGTCCTGAGGGTGAAGAGGAGAACTGGCGAATGTACATCCTGGATTAACTGCACACTTTCATCCTGATGCATTCCCATACCAGACATATAGCCGGCCACCCAGGAACCGCGAAAACCAAGCGGAACTTAGTAACAACCTATTTATGGACATGGATCCCCCCCCCCTTTCCAACAAATGGCCGACAGATTGTAAGTGTCTGCGATGTGTGCCATCCCCTGAAAACATGCTGTGCNCATTTCCAACAAATGGCCGACAGATTGTAAGTGTCTGCGATGTGTGCCATCCCCTGAAAACATGCTGTGCAGAAGGTGTTACTCAAAAAAACCCAGAGTACCAGGGAAATCCTCCCGAACAATCGCATTTGATCTGATGGGGCCATACCCCTGCGCACCGAATGGGAAGCGATTTTTGATAGTGTTGATGGACTTATCCACTAGGTCGTGTGAAGCCTAATCTCTCCCGCGCTCACGCATCTAAAACATTGTAAGGGCATTGCAAAACGACTTCTTCGTCTGCTGGGGATACCCGAAAGTGATCCTCTCCGACAACAGACCACAGTTCGCGGAAAAATGTTGGCGAGAACTCTACATCAAATGGTGGGCAATACAGCACACAACATCTGTGTACTACCCCCCGTGAAAACTCCGCGCATCTAAGGAACCAAGAGTTCAAAGTGAAATTCCGGCTTTTGGTGGGTGACGACCACACTTCATGGGCCACACATGTCCCGGAGATCTTTTTTTGTTTCAGGAACTTACAATACAGGGTCACGGCCCACTCGCCCACTGAACTGTTATACGGACATGGACTTGCACAGTCTGGGGAATATGCATGTCCACAACCAGCATTGAACTCAGCATCCTCAGATATGGAAGCCTGAGAAAAGCACCACGAGCAGAGGCTGGAACGAGCTCTGGAAATGCAGGAACATTACATCCAGCAGTGGCTGCCAGAAACCACATGTCCACCGAAAGAACTGCGAAGTGAACAGTCAATTTACATGCGAGAACATCAGCAGTCTACTGCCCACACCAATTTATACACAAAGTTTGCCCCCCCCCCCCC
>NQII01000237.1:875568-896475 GCA_002778355.1 Clitarchus hookeri | reverse complement strand
ACCCACATATAAATACGAGGAGTGGGACAGTTTGACTGCATCGTCCAGGTGGGGGCTCGCCGACAAACGAAATTCCACTGCGATGACCTACAAGCACCGCCGGAGACGCCGACACCAAGCGCCTCAGCACCCGAAGGTACCACAAACCCAAAAAAGCAGACCGAAGCAGTTCTGGCAAACACGAGGAGCCAGCCACCTGCATCAGACACGACTGGACTACCAGATCAACTAACACCGACGCCTCCAAGGGTGTCACAGATGTCAAATGCCACAGCAACACCACAGGCTATGGGGATGTCTAGTCACACGGACTGTGTCAGGGATGATGGCCGATTGTCGGAGACATGGAGAGGCATACCCGCACCACTTGGTGCCACATTCCCGACTGCCAGGTCACGCGAATCATCGATGGCCAGGTCCAGTTCCGTTTCGAGCATCTCCTCGACAAGGCAGCCACCCAGCCTTCGACGACATCGAAACCGGTCACGCAGATACTGCAGAAGTAGCAGGTACAGTGTCTCGTTGGCAAAAAGACAGCCAACCTGCTTACCAGATGCAGGACCAGCTGACCAGCCCCGCAGAGCCAGTAAAATTCCACCTGCCAAGGATAAGTCAAACCAGCACCAGTTGGCATGCGACCCTACAGCAGGTCGATCCGGCTCTGTAGAGCTCCTCTCGCCGAGATGGTTGCGCCCATGGCCGATGCGCAGCTAAATCACCTGCTCACCATGATGCCTTGAGCCTCGCCATTACCGTAGCCTCCCCGCGAGCGGAGAGCATTTGACGTGGACCACTCCTGTGTGGTCTGGCATGGCCCCTGTCACCACGTCATTGGCCCACAGCTGCTGCACCAGTGCGGTATTCGAAACACGCACACTGTGCATTCCGATCCACGTCAGCTTCGTTCACTCGTGAACAGGTCGCAACGCAGTACCGAGTGAGACAATTTAGGGTATATGGCGCCTTTAGAGTAATAATGTAAATTACGATAGGAATTAAGTTAAGACATGTGTAGAATTTTTTCATTATAGCTTATAGCTCACAGGCAAGTAGTAGTGGAACATGCCCTTATGGTATTGCAACGTAATAGCAGAGTAAATGCATGTCATGTGCATATTTAATTATGTATAGGATATCAGAGTAATGTCATTTTAAGTGCTGTATGTGATTTTTAAAATGTAAAGATGTATCTGGTTACACCAAACAGTAACATGGTGAATATACAGAATTTAATTCAACTTGACCGTTCCTGTCGCAGAGTACCTACCCCAGAACTTGATAGACATAAAATTCCCAAGTGATTTTCAAGGCGCCACATAATAAGGTTTTGTTTGTAAATAAGCTGATAATTAAAAAGTCTGGACTCTCCGCAGGATCAGGGATTTTCATTCCGAACATTTTACTGTTTTGTTAGATGTATGTTTTATGTGTTAACTAGCAAACTGGCCCGGCTTCACCAGGGTACAATTGAGTTTTACAGTGATACACTGATTAATAAATTGGGAAATGACAATTCATTTATGTAAAAACAGAATTATAAAATTATATTATGTTGGCCTAGGTTTTTAACTAATTANTGGGAAATGACAATTCATTTATGTAAAAACAGAATTATAAAATTATATTATGTTGGCCTAGGTTTTTAACTAATTACGGCAACCCAAAAGGAAGAAAATATTTTTTACCCGATAGCCAAGAAGTAGGGTATTGTTTTTGGAGTTAATATGTGCAACTATCGCGTAGTTACCACATTTCCACTTTCGATGTATGAAAATNGTAGGGTATTGTTTTTGGAGTTAATATGTGCAACTATCGCGTAGTTACCACATTTCCACTTTCGATGTATGAAAATCAAAACTGAGTTTCATCAAGTTGTAGCTTTAGAAATAAGTGTAACTAGGTACTACTTTTTGATCTTGGCTGATGGATCTTAATATCACCAAAGTTAAGCAACGTTCCTAGCAGCACACATTTAGATGGGTGACCGTTTAGTGGTATAACATCTTAGCGCTTCCGGGCTTCGGAGGGCACGTTAAATATTCGACCGAATTTATTATCGATTGATAGAAGTCATGTTCCCAGCCATTTCAGCTTTTGCATTTAGCTGTTAATCCACAGGAACTGTACAAATTTCCGGGATAAAAAGTATCGTATGTACTATTCCAGGACCTAAAGTACCTACATACCAAGTTTCATCAAAATACATTTAGCTGTTGTGGACCTGAGCTCGGTCACCTTCCCACCCATTGCAGAATTGCGTTTTGTTGTTATTTCACAGGTCCCATACAATTTACTGGGATTAAATGTATCGTATGTACTATTCCAGGACCTAAAGTACCTACATACCAAGTTTCATCAAAATACATTTAGCTGTTGTGGACCTGAGCTCGGTCACCTTCCCACCCATTGCAGAATTGCGTTTTGTTGTTATTTCACAGGTCCCATACAATTTACTGGGATTAAATGTATCGTATGTTCTATTCCAGGACCTAAAGTACCTACATACCAAGTTTCATCAAAATACATTTAGCTGTTGTGGACCTGAGCTCGGTCACCTTCCCACCCATTGCAGAATTGCGTTTTGTTGTTATTTCACAGGTCCCATACAATTTACTGGGATTAAATGTATCGTATGTTCTATTCCAGGACCTAAAGTACCTACATTACAAGTTTCATCAAAATCTGTTCTGTCATTATGGACCTGAGTTCGGTCACGTTCCCAGCCGTTACAGAAATATGTTTTTTTGTTATTCCACAGGACCCGTACATTCTACCAGGATAAAAAGTATCGTATGTCCTATTCAAGGACCTAAAGTACCTACATACAGAGTTTCATTAAAATCCGTTCAGTCATTATGGCGCTGAGTTTGATCATGTTCCCAACCGTCGCAGAATTTTGTTTTGTGGTTATTCCACAGGACCCGTACAACTTACCAGGATAAAAATTATCCTATGTCCTATTCCAGGACCTAAAGTACCTACATAACAAATTTCATTAAAATCAGTTTAGCTGTTATGGAGCTGATTGGCAACAAACATACACACACACTCTTTCGCATTTATAGTATTAGTAGGATATAATGAGGTCGATAAATTAAGGTACCTCGCGGAGTGGCGCGGAGTGACAATATTACCTACTATTTAATAGGGACCTTTTATATTGCACTGTATATTCATTTTACAATCTTCTGTTTTCTCGGTGTCATATGAGAATCACTAACATATCACTTAAGAAAAATTNACTGTATATTCATTTTACAATCTTCTGTTTTCTCGGTGTCATATGAGAATCACTAACATATCACTTAAGAAAAATTTATAAAACTCACCTGTTAAGATACGCTAGTATAATTACAATATATTTAGGTACATTTGCCATAACCTGCTTAACAGGAGTACAACTGCAAGATATACTTTTCAGGTTGGTCTTCTGTGTTCGGGTTGTACTATAATTTCATGATTCCTAGCCTACTTTGCAGTTTGAAGCCAGAGTGCAATAATACTGGTAACATTGCTGTTACGAGATGCATTAAATGATTTGCCTTTAATATTTCCGAACTATTAATAAATTAATGCTTAAAATTTCCTAAATATTCCATTATGTCATGCATCTTTAATACAGACTCAAACATATTTAGGCTGTTTTATCATACCGTAATACAGTTATTCAAAACACAATGTTCAAATCCCTATACTATGTACACAGCTTCTCAGCAATGTAATACAAGTTTTGCTCTGCATTTGATCAATTAAATTTTGTGCTTCGGCGAAGTTAAATTTTGAATATTGCTGCCACTGTTACTATGGTGTCTACATAAATTGAATTCTGAAATTCCCTGTTTTTACTGGTTTACCTAAGTAATTTCAAAAAATTGTCCCTGCCATAACCATTTTTTTTAAATGCACAGGAAAAATATTTTTAAAAAAATCTTGTTTCATTATGTACAAATAAATTCAACACTGTACATTAAGCCATAGAAAGCATTACTAACACAGCTGAAAGAAGTAGATAAAAAAAATTAATAATTTATGTGCATAAAATTGCAAAACTTGCAATTTACCTGCTTCACACATTATGGTGAGTAGTTCACCACAAAAATATTATAGATATAAAACCACAAAACCATTTGTTACAGTTATTTCATTACAAGAAGTGATGATGAGCACTTGGATACAAAAAGTTGAAGTAGCAAACGTCTTGTGCAAAACAAGCAGCCCACATCGACAGATGGTTTCCATAATCAGACAACCGCTATAATGCACCTCCAGATGCATGTGGTCCACACGATGCCTATTGACTGTTGTGGGCAGTTGGCCACATCTAGACCACTGTTCAAGTAACTTCCATGTAGCAAAATAAAATCTGCCCTTAAGTGACCTGCTTCCTCATAGCCAACTGTACCCCAAGCATGCTGGCACCATCAATGGGCCATAAGTGGTAGCAGTGGCCTGCTGGCTTACTGTTTCTGGCCTGCCATAAGTTAACCACATGTCGTTAACCAACTGTTAACAAGCCATTTGTAGCCCAGCTAATTGCCACTTACAACCCAATTATTGGCATGTTGTGTCCCACTTAAAAGCAGTATGCCATGCATTTTCAAAAACCAAAAAATAATTATTTTCCCAAATAATGATTTTTACTCCCCATGTTCATATAATCAGTCTTTAGCATTATTTCAAAATTTATACATTTCTTTGNCTTGTTGCGTCCCACTTAAAAGCAGTATGCCATGCATTTTCAAAAACCAAAAAATAATTATTTTGCCCAAATAATGATTTTTACTCCCCATGTTCATATAATCAGTCTTTAGCATTATTTCAAAATTTATACATTTCTTTNTCCCAAATAATGATTTTTACTCCCCATGTTCATATAATCAGTCTTTAGCATTATTTCAAAATTTATACATTTCTTTGGAAGGACATGGAATCGAAACTATAACCTTCCAGTTCTAAATATTGAATGTTTTCAATTAATCTACCATACATTCACACAGTAATTTTTTTAAAACTATATTTTAATATTTTTCACCCATAAAAGTTGCAGTATTAATTTTGTTAAAAAGATGATTTATGTCTCTACCACTAGTTAATACTAGGAGGGTTTTTTTTAAGACAAGTGTTTTAGTTTCGGGCTATATTCAGGTGGTATTTGAAATGCAAAATAAATACTTCTTTCGCATGTTATGCTTTGCAGGTTTACAATCTAGAAACTTTTTTCCTATTAATAGTAATGTCACATTATAATTTTACTTCACATTGTACAAAAAAAATTAAGTGAATTCCAATATGCCATTTCTTATATCACAACAACATATAGTTGTCAGGCCATAAAGTGCTATAAATCGTGCATAAGCCTGCTTATAATGATTCTTCACTAGTATGCAATAGTTGACATGCCACAAATGGCCCCTATGATTGCTGCTTTTATGTCCCCAGCAGTAAGCAACAGTTGGATCATAACTGGCCCATTAACTTTCTATCAATACCTGCATCCCCCGCAGTAAGTAACACTTGGCATTCCATAAGTAGCCCACAAGTTTACTGCTAATATGTCCCCAGCAGTAAGTAAAAGTTGGCATTTTGTCTCTCGTCTGCTGGTGGGGCTTCTGTTGAATCCTAAGAATCATTGTGATAGCACTGGCCCACAACACAATTATTTAAAAAAATTGGTAATATCACTTTTATTTCTTTGACCCAATGTCAACCTTATAAGAAATGCTGATATTAATAAAAGTGAATGTTTTCTGCCACTGCCAACAGTTGGCCAACTGTTAACTGCTTGTTGTTTGTTTTCTTCAGTGTGTCCGCCAAATTAGTGCCATAACAATGAAACTATTAAAACTAACATGGGGAAGCATCCTTTAGTTGTGCGATATAAAACAAAATTGCAATCACAAAATAAAAAATAGTGCNTAAAACTAACATGGGGAAGCATCCTTTAGTTGTGCGATATAAAACAAAATTGCAATCACAAAATAAAAAATAGTGCGGGAGTATTAGTTTAGGAATGTAAGACCACATGGAGTATTTCGGTAATGAATACATAGCAATATATGTTTAATATTCTGCAATGATTTCCTAAATATCACTATCAAAAATGTTGGTGGAAATTGNTAAAACTAACATGGGGAAGCATCCTTTAGTTGTGCGATATAAAACAAAATTGCAATCACAAAATAAAAAATAGTGCAGGAGTATTAGTTTAGGAATGTAAGACCACGTGGAGTATTTCGGTAATTAATACATAGCAATATATGTTTAATATTCTGCAATGATTTCCTAAATATCACTATCAAAAATGTTGGTGGAAATTGNTAATACATAGCAATATATGTTTAATATTCTGCAATGATTTCCTAAATATCACTATCAAAAATGTTGGTGGAAATTGTAAATTACAAAATTACTTGTCACTATGCAGTCACTGAATTTACCACTCTATTTCGCACTATTGCCAAACTTGAACAACTAAATGTGCGTTTATTAGGTAGTTAGGGAGTGATAGTTTCGGTAAAAGCCAAAATTTCTGCATGCACAGTGGAGTGACTCGTAAAAAGGCATTCCCAGTTCCAAGAGAGCCACCTAGTTAAAAACATGTTGTTTAAAAAGCAGTAATGTTATGATCATAACAAATAATGTTTGCAGGTAGGAAAAAAGCATTATCTCGAAAATTACAATTTAAACATATAGCAATACATGATAGTAGCTGCTCATATAGACAGTCTGGCACAAACAAGTGTCCCACAAAGAGTTAGGAAAATAATGCTCTCACTGTCTTTTGGGGAGAAATTTAATGGTGACTACAAACGTAAATGCAATAGTCTGAATTGTTTTACACCAATACAAAGCTTGTAAAAACACGCTTGTTGCCATTATTACTACACCTCAATAATTTGTCAACTTAAGCATTAAATATACATATACAGGTTGAACATAAAAGAATACACCAAAGTCTATAATATTAAAACCAAACAACTAACAGCCTTGATTGACCAATCAAATGAACCATGGAAACATGAAGTTTATTTACCATATATTCATAAATGATTAATGTGACAACCATGAGTGGCCTGAATGACTTCTACGCGATAATCATAATCATCCAACACTCTTGCCAGCATGTCTGGTGTTACGGTTTGGATGCCGTCTGTGATTCTCGTTTTGAGGTCGTCAATATTAGCCTGCAATGGTGGATGAAACACTTAAACCTTTATGTACCTCCATAGAATAAAATCGCACAGGGTAAGATCCGGGCTTCTTGGGGGCCAGTGATGAAGAGCCTGGTCACCAGCTGCTCCTCGACCNGGGTAAGATCCGGGCTTCTTGGGGGCCAGTGATGAAGAGCCTGGTCACCAGCTGCTCCTCGACCAATCCAGCGTTCAGTATCCGCGAACAGCTAGGTGCCGATGGGGTGGAGCAACATCCTGCTGGAAAATGAAATCCCCCCCCCCTTACCACCGCCTCCACTAACTGAGGAAACAACCACTCTGTAAGCATGTCCAAATAAGGGATTCCAGTAACAGTGGGCTCGTGAAAAAAGNTGAGGAAACAACCACTCTGTAAGCATGTCCAAATAAGGGATTCCAGTAACAGTGGGCTCGTGAAAAAAGGAAGGTCCGAAAACAGTGTATTTGGATACAGCGCATAACACGTTCACTTTGGGGGGAACGCGCTCGTGTTCGGTGGTTACATATGGAGGCTCCTGACCCCATATCTGCACATTGTGGCGGTTCACCTTATCATTTGTATGGAACGTCGCTTCATCGCTAAAAACCAGCTTAGATATGAAGGCATCGTCTACCTCGTTCTGGGCAAGAACGAACACNGGAACGTCGCTTCATCGCTAAAAACCAGCTTAGATATGAAGGCATCGTCTACCTCGTTCTGGGCAAGAACGAACACGCAGAAATAACGTATCAGTTCTTTATCCCTTTCAGTAAGAGCCTGTGAAAGCTGTAATCTGTGTGGTTTGTACAGCAATCGCTTTCGCAACACTTTCCATGCCGTCGATTGAAGGATTTGCATTTCCCGGCTAGCTTGNATGGTTTGTACAGCAATCGCTTTCGCAACACTTTCCATGCCGTCGATTGAAGGATTTGCATTTCCCGGCTAGCTTGTCGAGTTGATTTTTTCGGACTGCGAACGATCACTTTTTGAATCCATTGCACATTATCTTCGGGACACATGCGGCCGCCCGGAACTTTTCCTTTTGCAAAGGCTCCCCGTGTCATGGAACTAACGAAACCAAAGAACTGATACTCCACCTATCGGGAGGACGACATCCGTATTTGCGACGGAATTCACGTTAAACAGTCGTAACCGATTCACATTTAGCAAACTGAATAACACAGAATGGCTTCTGTTGTTTCGTCGCTATCGTGATGCGACCTAACAAACAACACACGCTCATAGTGCGATGACAGACGATCCCAGTGTCATCTCTCGGCACGTAATGGAAAAATCAGACCTTCACATTGACGTGTCGAATGCGAGCTCGCTACCCCCTCACCACCTCAAACCGAGAATTACGAACGCCATCAAAACCATAACACCGGATCTGCTGACAAGAGGGTGGAACGAGTTTGATTATCGCATATATGTCATTCGGGCTGCTCATGGTGGTCACATCGAACATATATGAATGTATGGTAAACAAACTTCCGCGGTTTATTTGTTTGGTCAATCAAGTTTGTAGGTTGTTTGGTTTTGATATTATATACCTTAAAATAAGGGGTATTCTTTTATACTCGACCTGTATATCCTAATTATGCATTTTTTCTGTCTGTAATCGAGTGCAATAATCCAATCAAACAAAAACAACATTTGTGAAATTTTGCTCTTATTTTTAACATCTAAAATTACTACATTTTTCGTTATAAATTTGTTGAATTCCTTGAGATTTCCACATTTTTCTTTGTGCCTCAAAATTCCCTGGTTTCTCAATGATTTTACACATTCTGGTTATATGCTGGTTAATAACAATTTCAGCATAAATTCTAGATTTGTCCAGAAGTAACATGTTCTATTTAAATAAAATAAGTAAAATGTCAGTCTTAATGCAATTAGCTATGACTTCAGTATTCACCAAAATAAAGAGTTGAATTAAAATATTTGGGCGGCTCTTAACAAAGAGATCTTGATAGCCGATGAGGGTGAAATAAAATGAGATGGTTCAGTGCGGGAAGGCAAGGGCAGGGGAAATGAGATATATCCGAGAAAACCCGCCGACCAGCGACATCGTCCGGCACGATTCTCACTTGCGAAATTCCGGAGTGAGCCAGTCAGGGATTGAACCCGTTTCGCCATAGTGGGGGGCAAGCAGTATACCCTCTCAACCACCGTAGCCCCACCAACAAAAAAATAAAGTAAAGCAAAATAATACTTTTTATCTTGATTCAAGTTTTGCAATATTCTCCAGAATATATATTTGACATCAAACTATTGTACACAAATTATCAATATCTACCTGTGTATGTTTCATNCAATATTCTCCAGAATATATATTTGACATCAAACTATTGTACACAAATTATCAATATCTACCTGTGTATGTTTCATATTTTGAATTGTTTGATTCAGACGCATATATATAATGTATTAAAACATATTTAGAATGCGTTTTTAAGGATTTACTGATTTGACTCAGTATAATAAATCTATATGATCCAATTGTATCTAACATCCTAACTAATATTATAAATANTATATGATCCAATTGTATCTAACATCCTAACTAATATTATAAATACGAAAGTGTGTTTGTTTGTTTGTCCTTCTTTCACGTCGCAACAAAGCAACGGATCGACGTAATTTTTTTGTACAGAGATAGTTGGAGGGCCGGGAAGTGACATAGGCTACTTTTCATCCCGAAAAAATATCTCATTCCTCAGGAAATTGTTTTTAATCAAAATAGCTCTCGGGGTACGATGCTGCGTTAATGTAAGTTGTTAGTGTAGGACAAAAGCACAGTGTCACTCAAAAATATAGCGATAGATGCCCTAAACCGAACTCTACATGTTATATGAAACAATACAGACATTATGGGAGGAATGGTTGTATTACTGGCTGGTGACTTCCGCCAAACTCTACCAGTGATTCNCAATATTCTCCAGAATATATATTTGACATCAAACTATTGTACACAAATTATCAATATCTACCTGTGTATGTTTCATCTTTTGAATTGTTTGATTCAGACGCATATATATAATGTATTAAAACATATTTAGAATGCGTTTTTAAGGATTTACTGATTTGACTCAGTATAATAAATCTATATGATCCAATTGTATCTAACATCCTAACTAATATTATAAATGCGAAAGTGTGTTTGTTTGTTTGTCCTTCTTTCACGTCGCAACAAAGCAACGGATCGACGTAATTTTTTTGTACAGAGATAGTTGGAGGGCCGGGAAGTGACATAGGCTACTTTTCATCCCGAAAAAATATCTCATTCCTCAGGAAATTGTTTTTAATCAAAATAGCGCTCGGGGTACGATGCTGCGTTAATGTAAGTTGTTAGTGTAGGACAAAAGCACAGTGTCACTCAAAAATATAGCGATAGATGCCCTAAACCGAACTCTACATGTTATATGAAACAATAAAGACATTATGGGAGGAATGGTTGTATTACTGGCTGGTGACTTCCCGGTTTGAGATGGTCACTAAGTCTCCCCGTGACCTGCAGATGAAATCAAAGCCTGTCTCAAGTCATCAAGCTTATTGGCAAATGTCAATAAATTCAGCTTGACGAAAAATATGAGAGTGCACCTCTACAATAACATTGATACAGGACATTANTGGCAAATGTCAATAAATTCAGCTTGACGAAAAATATGAGAGTGCACCTCTACAATAACATTGATACAGGACATTAAGCTGATACACTATTAAAAAGTGGAGATGGGTGGTTACAAACAGATGCTGAGGGCTGTGTGTCACTAACGGGGGATTTTAGTAATTTGGTGCAAAGTGATACGAAACTGACTGTTAGTATGTACCCAGATCTACAAAGAAATATAAATGACGACCAGTAGTTATGTAAAAGAGCGATTCTAGTACCAAAAAATTACATCGTTAGTGCTCTGTTCTATGTTTATGATTAGTGTCTGTCTACTAACTAATACCATTATTTCTCCCTATAAGTTTGTTACTATAACCACGCGAGCGAAGCCGCGGTTAAAAGCTAGTTAAGCTATAAAGCATAATCTGGAGCAATTCTATACTTTTTTTTTGTGGGCTGGGGGTCACCCATTGTGCAGATGCAGGACTAGCTTTCGAGTCGTGGCATGATATAATTTTAGGAAATAATATTAAATCAGTTAAATAAAATCTGTATTTTAAATAATTCAGATATTATTTCACTTCAATTTTAAAACATTCATAGTACACTTTCATGTCAAAGTGAGGTTTTTTGGGGGTGGGCGGTGTCATGTCCCCTGTGATCTTTCTCTGGATCTGCTGCTGTATGCATTTACGCCCATCCTGCAAGAAAGCATCATTATCACAATAAATGGAAGACACTGGTAAAAATATTCTTGTTGTTATGTGGCAAATTAATTATAATTTTTAATTTACAGTTGGCAATGCTAAAAACTACATTTGAATAATTCACCCACCAATTATTGGATGAAAATAAATTATTTATTTCAACAGGAAATTATTTAAAATTACAGTAGAATCCTGATAATTAGTATTGTCAAGGGACTGAATGTTAAATATGAATTATCGAGATATTCAAATTAGCGGGATTGCCAATAATCGGGAGCAAAAAAAGAAAAATTATAATAATGAGATGAATGCAAATTTGCATTAATATGTAATGATAAACGCTTGGCTACATATTATGTATACATATGTATATACAAATCAATAATTACATCAATTAAAAACACATTAAAAATTTATGTTAAAAAAATCCGTAATTTTATTTTGGTGCAAGCCTTGCAGACGGGTATTGTCGATGGCTTGTCAAGCATGTTCAAAGCAGAAAATACTTAATCGCCAACGTCTGGTTTCGCTAAGAAATGGCGCGCGTTGTTGATGTATTGTTTAGCCACTTAAGGTGTCATTGTCGGCACATCATCTTCATCACCTACACCATCAATGTCCTGAGATGGAGCTAAAATTTCGTCATCAGTTAGAATCCCCGCTTCTGCTAGGCCATCGTAAAAATGTACGAAATCTTCAAATGTTATAGAATTTTCTTCATTTTGAGGAAGACGATTCCAATACACAGGGCATTCTAAGTCTTGTTCAGTAACTGCTTATGAAAGTTCCACCTTCGTGAATCCACAAGNATTGTTTAGCCACTTAAGGTGTCATTGTCGGCACATCATCTTCATCACCTACACCATCAATGTCCTGAGATGGAGCCAAAATTTCGTCATCAGTTAGAATCCCCGCTTCTGCTAGGNTTCATCACCTACACCATCAATGTCCTGAGATGGAGCCAAAATTTCGTCATCAGTTAGAATCCCCGCTTCTGCTAGGCCATCGTAAAAATGTACGAAATCTTCAAATGTTATAGAATTTTCTTCATTTTGAGGAAGAAGATTCCAATACACAGGGCATTCTAAGTCTTGTTCAGTAACTGCTTATGAAAGTTCCACCTTCGTGAATCCACAAGCACGAAAACAGTTTTTATTGTGCTTTCGCTAACACTTTCCACGCCTTGTGAGCAATGTTCATGGCTGAAAATAAGGTGATTTTATGATCCTTCCCATCCTCGATGCTGTCAAGGAGTTGCATCACTACTTCCTTGCGGTAAAAGGTTTTGAACGTTTTAATTATGCCCTTGTCTAGAAGCTGCGGCTTAGAAGTAGTGTTGGCAGGAAAAAACACAAAATTAACATGACTGAGCGGTGGGGTATTGTTGTGGGCCCTACAATTATCCATGAAAAGTAGAATTTTTCGCTGCCTTTTCTACATATCAGCATTCACTGATCGTATCCATTCTTTGAATAATTCACCCGTCATTCACGCTTTTTTTGTTTGTACGATAGGTATCGGAAAAGTTCTTTTTTTTTTAAACATCTTGGTTTGGCTGATTCNTATCAGCATTCACTGATCGTATCCATTCTTTGAATAATTCACCCGTCATTCACGCTTTTTTTGTTTGTACGATAGGTCATCGGAAAAGTTCTTTTTTTTTTAAACATCTTGGTTTGGCTGATTTGCCTATCATGAGTGGTCTTAATTTCTCAGATCCATCCATGTTGGCGGCCAACAATATGGTTACATGTTCTTTACTATTATTCCGCCATGACACTTTTCTTCCTTAAAACACATTGATCGGTCGGGGAGACACTTATAAAATAACCCCGTCTCATCGGCATTAAAAATGTTGTTGGGGTCATAAGAATCGATTATTTCTACCAATTCATCTTTCCACTCAGAACAAACGTCGGCCGATACAGTCGCACTTTCCCCACTAAGCTTCTTAAATTTTATGCTGTGCCTTTTTTTAAACCTATCAAACCAACCATCACTCGCACGAAAGTATTTAATTCCCTTTTTTTCTGCGAAAACTTTTGCTTTTGCTCTTAAAATGTTTCCTCCAACTGGTATATTCGAAGTCCGTGCTTGCGCAAACCACTTTTTTAAACTCTCTTCTAGTTCTGGATACTCACCAGTCTTAGAGCGCTTTACATTGCTGTCCGATGTCTGGGAGGCGATTTTGTCCTTGTTCTTCAGAATTCATGTTATTGTGGAAGGAGGAACATTATAACGTTTGGACACGTCAATTTGTTTATCAGCACCAGCCACAGCGTTAATGATTTCTTTTTTTTCTCTAATGGAAATACATTGATTAGTTCTTTCCGGAGGCATGGCTAAGACAGAACTGACTAACATTTCACTCACTCTGCTCCTTCCTACCCTCTCATAACCGTAGACCGGACAGCAAGGCGCCTCTTAGCTCTGATAATCACAGACACATCGCCTCACAGCCTACTCGGCGTCATTACCTTCCCTTCAAACCCTCTTACTTTTCACTCACTCTGCTGCTTCCTATACTCTCATAACTGTAGGCTGGACACCAAGGCACCTCTTAGTTCTGGGAATCACAGACACATAGCCTCACAGCCTACTTAGCCTCACAGCCTACTTGGCATCATTACCTTCCTTTCAAACCCTCTTACTTTTCACTCGTTCTGCTCCTTTCCACCCTCTCATAACTCTAGGCCGGACACCAAGGCGCCTCTTAGTTCTGGGAATCACAGACACATCACCTCACAGCCTACTCGGCGTCATTACCTGCCCTTCACACCCTCCTACGTCTCTCAGTACCCTTCATGTCTTTTTTACCCTGCCCGAATTGCATAACTCTAGAGATGGTTTACAGTCTAGTGTTAAAAACATTACGAGTTAACGAGATTTTTAAGTAGGAAATAAGAATTATAAGACGTTTTAATCAAGCTCGAGCACAAAAATAATTACGTATTATCGATGGGACCGGAATGCATTGATTTTTTACAAATGAAAGGGATTTTCTTAAGGGACCGGCAAATTTGCACGAATTAGCGGGATGTACGAATAATCGGGATGCGAAATATCGGGATTTCACTGTATATGGCAGTTACATAACTGTCACAATAGTCATAAAAGCAGTAAATTAATAATGTCAAGTTTTATGGTAATACATTGGGAAATACTCATATACAACCGATTTATCAGGTTTTAAAAAAAAAACAATTTTCTTATGTCAGGAACAGTACAATTTTCAAAAAAATTAATCTACATCATCAACTGCTCTTAATCTTGTCTTCAAGTCAACATTGAAACAACTTGGCACATTTTTCAGAGGTCAGCTATGGCAACAGCTTCAGAAGCTTCAAACATGTAATTTTATTATCTACTTTCAGAATATGTAGATGGAATTGGAACCATAATGAGCTTCCATCAACCCATTATCTAACTTGGGGAAATTATCATACACTTAATTGCACACATTCTACAAAATAACAGCATACATGCTAGGCTAAACTGCTTATACAGTTCACCTGCTATTGTCTATTCACAGTTTCTTCACAATTTTTGAGTCAAACTTTTTAAAAAACAGTCATGTGTGATGTATTTGGTTATTGCTTAAAATATTCCATGTATCATAGGTGTTTTTAAACTTGTGTTTACAAAAATGGCTTATTTTACGTTAAATGGAATTTTTACTTATATTCTGTCTATATATTATATTTAATTTATAATTAATGTGAATAAAAACCGAGAGCAAATAGGTGTATTGTTAATGCCTATCAAGAAATAGTTCATATACACAATGGTATTTCGCTGAGTGCGCATGAATGCAGTACATTGTCCCTTTGGTGTAATATTTGCATGAGGCAGAGCAATATCCTGGAAGTATAAATTTAGCAGGGCTTCATAAAATACGAAGTAATGGTGAATCGACTATATGTCTGTATTGCTATCATGCAAATCTAAGTTCATTAAACCAGTCATATGGACCAACACCAAGTAAATTCACATGCAACCAAACCCTTTAATGACAACAATAACTAAACAGACTAAAGGTTTAGCATATCCTGCAAACCATTATAAATTAAATGATCTTCATGTTGGAGGGACCAGAAAGCATTATGTGGGGAAAAGTTGTAAAAAACATGCTTTTGCGGGGAAAAAAAGAAAACAGTTCCAGCAAATTGTGTATATAGACATTACTAATCACACTTCATATGAATTTTATGGGGCTATCACATTATTTGTATTATATACCATGAAGTGTGATAGTATAGAAGTTCCTGTGCGATTATTTTCACATGAAGAGTTAAATCTCATTATTATAGAGAAACATGAGTCTTTGTGGAGTTTAGACACTTAAAATAGAAGGTGTATGTGTCCTAGATGTGAGTGACCATCATCACCAAGGCTGTATATCCACTTCTTACATAGGTGAGTAAAGTCATTGATGTTCGCTTAATCAGTTTATTAGGATATACTTAGTCAAGTTTTGGCATAGAAATTGTATTCAGTATAGTGAGTTGTACTGTGTAGCACTGCATATTAGAGTGGGAATTGAAAGGCTTATGTACTGCTGGAGCCCAGTCGAGCCAAATGTAGAAGAACCAACCAAACTAAACCTAACCTGGCAATAAGTTGCTGTTGTAGTTTTTACTTTGTGTTTAATTATTGTGATTCTGGGTAAATTATGTTTAAGTGTAGTTCCCTCGCACTGAAAAAGACAGTACAATAGTAGCACAAAATTACACAATGGGCCAGAGACTCAGTGCCAGCAGGGGAGCAAATCCCCAAAACAGTTATTCAATAGGTGTATTAAAGGGTGTAAGTGTATGCCGCCACACTGTCATCCATTGGAATAAGGATTATAAGGACTCACAGGATGAAATTACTATTATTTTTCTCATAATACACTCATTGTATGAAAAAGGTCAAACATAATTTGGTCGAGGNGGACCAACACCAAGTAAATTCACATGCAACCAAACCCTTTAATGACAACAATAACTAAACAGACTAAAGGTTTAGCGTATCCTGCAAACCATTATAAATTAAATTATCTTCATGTTGGAGGGACCAGGAAGCATTATGTGTGGAAAAGTTGTAAAAAACATGCTTTTGCGGGGAAAAAAAGAAAACAGTTCCAGCAAATTGTGTATATAGACATTACTAATCACACTTCATATGAATTTTATGGGGCTATCACATTATTTGTATTATATACCATGAAGTGTGATAGTATAGAAGTTCCTGTGCGATTATTTTCACATGAAGAGTTAAATCTCATTATTATAGAGAAACATGAGTCTTTGTGGAGTTTAGACACTTAAAATAGAAGGTGTATGTGTCCTAGATGTGAGTGACCATCATCACCAAGGCTGTATATCCACTTCTTACATAGGTGAGTAAAGTCATTGATGTTCGCTTAATCAGTTTATTAGGATATACTTAGTCAAGTTTTGGCATAGAAATTGTATTCAGTATAGTGAGTTGTACTGTGTAGCACTGCATATTAGAGTGGGAATTGAAAGGCTTATGTACTGCTGGAGCCCAGTCGAGCCAAATGTAGAAGAACCAACCAAACTAAACCTAACCTCGCAATAAGTTGCTGTTGTAGTTTTTACTTTGTGTTTAATTATTGTGATTCTGGGTAAATTATGTTTAAGTGTAGTTCCCTCGCACTGAAAAAGACAGCACAATAGTAGCACAAAATTACACAATGGGCCAGAGACTCAGTGCCAGCAGGGGAGCAAATCCCCAAAACAGTTATTCAATAGGTGTATTAAAGGGTGTAAGTGTATGCCGCCACACTGTCATCCATTGGAATAAGGATTATAAGGACTACAGGATGAAATTACTATTATTTTTCTCATAATACACTCATTGTATGAAAAAGGTCAAACATAATTTGGTCGAGGTGAACCAGGACTTGTTAAATGTAGAATTGCCCAGCACCATAAACCAGTGGAGAGTTAGTGACGTGGGTATTTCGGTCGATGGCCCAGGGAACCCTGGAGACCTCCATAAGTTTGCAGATGATGTCGTCACGTACTTACTGTTGAGGGGTGGTAGAGCTCACTAAAACAAACAGTTATCATACAGGAATATATATGCGGAAGTGACGCATTGAGACACAAACACAAAAATAACACATGAAATGCAGCACAATGTTTATTTACAACGTCGCTGCTACATGCCTCTTTACAGCAATGTTTATAATAATGGTTTAAAATTGGTACCAATTACAGTAATGCAAGCTTGGTAGCGTCGGTGGAGTGATTGGCGAACAGTTTCAAATATGCCGAGTATTTCACGCACACGTGCAGCCGCACAGGGTAGTCGAGCGATGAGGTCTTCAATGGAATCAACTGGAGTCTCATAAATGAGGGCTTTCAAATGCCCCCATAGGAACAAATCGAGACTCGATAAATCTGGCGATCGTGGTGGCCGTTAAGGTGTTATGTTTTTGTGTTTGTGCCTCAATGCATCACTTCCGCCCATATATTCCTATACAATAATTGTTTGTTTTAGTGAGCTCTACCACCTCTCAATGTTTGTCCCGTGATTTTAGAATCATCCTGTATACACCTTATGATGAGACTGTAGGACATCTCGTACGCCTGAAATACGCTAGAAAATTGTGCATGTCCTACACATCATGGAGGACAATTAATCTACACACAATGAACTTTGTAAAGCGGTTTACATACTTTGCTTGATTACATGTGAATAATGAAAGAAAATGGACCCAGCACTTACAGCCTGCTGGTGACCTAAGCGTGAAAATGACCGTGGTTTTATGTGGATACATGGTATTGTAAACTCTCTGGTAAGAGAGCGGGTGGTTCTCCCTCGGTACGGAAGAGAAAGAAAACAAATGTTCCTGTTAATTAAGTAACTATTTCAATGAAGTTATAAAAGCCGAAATGATGGTACGAGGGGGTTCGCGAAGCGGACGACCTATGTCGCTGTTCTGGCTCGAGTGCTGAAGTATACTGGGAGAGTGACATTAGCCTCTGTCACAAGTGACAAGAACCGATGTCAAACACCGAATGGAAAACCATGACATGAACACTATGTAACATTATGGCATTGGTGAAAAATTTTATAAATTAAATGAAACACACTGGTGACACCTCCGTTGATTAACAAATGACTTATAAGTTGATGTTGTGTACTTGACAAGGAGTGTCACCACACTAAATGACATGTTACAAGGATGGGGGCATTTATAGGCAATCTCCCTTTTTAAANCAAACACCGAATGGAAAACCATGACATGAACACTATGTAACATTATGGCATTGGTGAAAAATTTTATAAATTAAATTAAACACACTGGTGACACCTCCGTTGATTAACAAATGACTTATAAGTTGATGTTGTGTAGTTGACAAGGAGTGTCACCACACTAAATGACATGTTACAAGGATGGGGGCATTTATAGGCAATCTCCCTTTTTAAANCTTGACAAGGAGTGTCACCACACTAAATGACATGTTACAAGGATGGGGGCATTTATAGGCAATCTCCCTTTTTAAAAACATTATTGCTCTTTTATAAATATGCGTTACATACGCTATTACATTTCCTTGTGAAAAGTGTGTATTTAACTTCCTGTGATGCGTTTGTATTTCACTGGTCACAATGTTGCCAGGTGGTGGTCTCCTGCAGGGGTGGTTGAGTCCACCTGGGCAAATGGGTGTGGGTTGTCCTGCTCGATTGCTCTTAATACAATAAAACACACTCCTGAGTGTATCTGTGAATGAGGTGATGTCATGTGGTGTGTTTGGAAAAATCCTGTGCACTACTGGTTACACTTGGGGGCACTTACCACTTCAGCTTCGGCCTACAGGCCAGTTCGACGCTACTTGTTGCTGCATTACATCGTATGTCGCGGGGCGAGCTGCTACAATGTAATGACTAATTCCCTTTGCGCCCAATGACTGCGACTTTGGGGTAAACACCGTTTAGGATCGCTTACTTATTTATTAAAAGAGTGACCTCTTGTAATAAATAAGTAGGGCGGTCTCTTGCGTTAAGTAATCCTTGTTGGCAAGAAGGTGCAAGTTCCATTTGTGTCAACCTGCACTACGCACTTTTGGCCTGATGTGGTTGGTGTTTCCCGGTGTATCTGGTGCAGTTGATGTGACTGTGGCAGTCAGAGAGGGCACAAGGAGCTCGTGGATGTGTGGTTAACATCAAACAGCCCTCCTCTGGTAACCACTTGACTGTGCAGTCCCCCATGTGTCACATCATGCCGTTAGGTGCAACATATGGTTGGTGGCTTCAGCTTGTGGCATGGCCTCAATTCATAAAGCCCGCACCACAGGGAGCTGACTCTGGTTGCTTCTGGAGGGTCAGGGTGCAGACCCTGGCGAGGCTGGCATCCCATGACATGCATGTGTGGGTGGGATTTGTCCCCACCACATGTGATACATTTGGGCGGATCAGACAGGGCGGCCGCTTCGACCGAAAGAGAGGGGTGGTGGACCCCTCATCCTCCGACTCCTCCTTGCGTCTGTTGCGGCTGCTGTGTGGATGTCGGTTTGATGTGCGTGATGGCGAGGGGGAATAAGAGGGCCCCGGTGAGGGGCTGTGAAACCTTGTTATGCTCCCCCCGTCGCTTTTGCCGATGTCCTCCAGTGTGATGTGCCCCGCTGGTGGTCCTGCTGAGGGCGCCGCGGCGAAGCCGTTGAGAGAGCTGTCCTGTGGGAAACTCTGTCCCACAGGTGTCTCTGGAGGCTTGCCATTGGCGACATCCCTGGTGACCAGTGCCCTTTCTCCGGACGTCACGATGCTGCGGAGTGACTTTTCCGAGCCTGCAGTGATGCGTACGGTGTTGGTGTTTGTGCTTGGCGGTGGTGATCCTCCCTCGGGTACTTTTTCCTCCTCCACATCCCTTGTGGGCATCGAGACACCAGGCATCGTTACGGAGAAGAAGTGTCGGAGAATTTTTCCGTCACTGCCGGGACTTCTTATTCCAACTTCGCCTCTGGCTGCGATTGGTGTGTTTGTTTAATGGGGTTCAATGTCCTGCTGGTCAGGCATCGTGAAGCTTGACATCCTCACAGCCAATAGGAGATCGTAGCAGTGGACAGCGGCCCTCCTCCTGTTGCTCAGCCTGATGAGGTATGTAGTGTACCCTAACGGCTTCACCACTGAATGTGGGCTTCTCCATTTCTGGGCGAACCCGGCAGAGGTTCTTCGCACTGCTGGAAATTTTGTTCTCCCTGGCATAGACCAGTTGGCCAGGCGCCAACTGTCATAGTGCTCGTGTGGTGGCAGGCATCCATTTCTCAATGTTGCGGTCTGGGTTTCCGCAAGCTGTTGATAACACTACCTCCCTGCACTGTCTTCTAGCTATTTGATTACTGTAATTTATTACAGTTTGTAATTGTCCTGCCCACATTAGATGTCACCCCCCCCCCC